>JAKVIS010002655.1:0-21357 GCA_033119425.1 Bufotes viridis | reverse complement strand
CATTTCCAACAACTATTTACCACCACAATTTTTTAAAAAAATTTGGTAATTATTTAGCCTGTTAGTGACTGGGGCCTGAAAAGGCCTTAATGACCACAGACACTTTTTTTTTGTGATTCACCGCATATGGTGATTTTACTGTTATAAATGTTTTATTTGTTGGACTACCAAAAATAATGTTTGTAACATTTTTTCTTTTTTTTTTTAGTTTGCAACATTTTTTTTTGTTTTATTTGAGGAAAACTGCAGAGTTTAAAAAAGTAATTTTTTTCACATTTTAGCTCCTTATTCTTTAAATATACAAATTAACACTATTAAAAGGGGTTCTCTATTCCGTGTCCGTTGTTTTGATATATGTATACAGTTTTGTGTGAATGGGGTGATTTTTTTTACATTTTATTTGTATTCTCTTTTCTTGGCACATAATACATTACCCAAGAAGTCTTTAAAAGACCTTTTGGGGGCACAGAGATGGAAAGAACCTCCCAGTTGAGGGAGAAAACTGCAGCTCTTCTATGACTAAGACACCCAGTGATCTCATAATCGCATGGTCCAACAGAGGAATACCGCTGATTACCCTTTCAATAGGTAATATTTTGGATACAGGCTTCCCTTCTAGGCTCCACACTGCTGTACGCAGTCAGGACATGTGCAGTGCGGCACCCTGAAGAAGAACAGGAGCGGTGAGTACAACCAGTGCAGCGCTACACCACCACTCCCCCCACCTCCTGCATACTGATGACTGCTTCCATAGTATTCACTCTATAAGATGCACTGCCATTTTCCCCCCATTGTGACCACTCAGTAGTTTTCATTGGGCTTTGCAGCACTTTTTGATCACTGCAGCCTATTGGTTTGCCATATCCTCCAGCAGCACTAGCCCCCCACTCCCCCAAAAAGTTGCACAACCCCCTTTAAATAAATCTAGCAGAGCAATTGGCGCAACGAATAGGGATATCTCTGGATCCGTGTTAGGTACAGGGCTGGTTCTAGCATTTTTGGAAAAAGATTGGCATGTACTACATGATGTCTGATATTCATCTTTTACATTAAATTATTAATTTTCCCATTAAAGGGATAACCCCTTTAGTGTTGGAAAGCTGACTGCTGTTTTGCATTTGGTTGCAGACACTATGGGGCATAGTTTTTGGAGCAACCTGCCACTTCTGTAGCCATAGATTCTTAGGGTGTCTGCCACATCTCTAAATGCTAGTGTGAAAGTAGCCTTATCTGCTCCGAAATCTGCACATCTTGACCACAGCACTTTAGCAAAATCACGCATTCCCAGAGAAAATCATGATTTTCCTAAGACACTGACACCAATGACTCAGTATACCATAATAATAATTACATTAGTGAGCCTAAGCTGAGAACATAGGGTTAGATGAGAGAATTATTAGGTTGATAATGCTGATAGATGCTCTTTAAAGGGGTTGTCTCATCTCAGACAGTGAGGGCATATTGCCAGGATATGCCCGCATTGTCTGATACGTGCGGGTCCCACCGCTGGGACCTGCACCTATATCTAGAACAGAGCCGCCGGGCTTGTGTGGTGCACATGTGTGGTGTGGTGCACTCGCATTCACTTCCATGGATGATTTTTTTAAATAGTTCAGTTGTCTAAATACTTTGATGTCTATTTCCCACAGGTTTTAGACATTTTCTTTTTTGTAGATAATTTTTATTATATATCAGAAATGTGCACTGCTCTAAATTCAAAGAAAGTCAATAGGAATTTGATGGAGAACCAAACAAGTATTGAGACTTTTGAGATTGTAGCTTTCTACCACTTAGCAAAGAACCGTTCTCTATTTTTTGCTCTATTTTTCTTCATCTACTTGATCGGATTACTGGGTAACATCATTATAATCCTAACTGTCATCACTGATGTGTCACTACATAAGCCCATGTACATCTTTCTAACCAACTTATCTTCTGTGGACATAATTTTCACGCCATCGACTCTGCCGAAACTGATGGACATCTTACTCACCGGGAACAACTCAATATCTGTTATCGAATGCTTCACCCAAATGTGTTTGTTCACATTTGCTGCTTGTACGGAGAGCATGCTACTGTCTTTTATGGCCTATGACCGATATGTGGCCATCTGTAAACCCTTATATTATCATATGATTATGAACAGGAGGAATTATATGTTGGTTCTTGTAAGTATATGGATTTCAACTGCTGTTGATGCCTTGTTTCTTACTCTGACCATTTACCAGATGAATATATGCCATTCTAATAAAATACAACAGTTCTTCTGTGAGCTCAAGGCTCTCGACAGAATTCTTTGCGACAGCACTAAACTTCATCTCATCATCGTTACGGAGGTCATAATTGGGCTCATCTTATTTCTTCTTAGTTTAATATCATACATCAAAATAATATCTCTTCTTCTAAGCATTTCTTCCACAACGGGTCAGAAGAAAGCCTTCTCCACTTGCACCTCACACCTTACTGTTTTGGGTATGTTCTACGGGGCTGGCATGTTTATGTACCTAAAGCCTCCTTCAGAACATCTAGAGGAACAGGACTTGGTGTTATCAACGCTGTTCTCCGCAGTGACCCCTATGTTAAATCCAATTGTGTACAGCCTAAGGAATGAGGAGGTAAAGTTGGCCATAAAGAAAATAATTACCTTGAAATAGGGTAATAATAAAGTTCCTAGTTATTCCATGGCCTGGGGAAGGGAAGAGTTGTAATATTATTATTCTCATATTCTTTCTATTTTCAATGAGTATGCTTCTTTATATTCTTAAGCAAGATAAAATAATATGTGTCAACTATATACTTAAATGGGTTATCCCAGGAAAAATATTCTACAGTTTTCAAACCAGCACCTGGATCTGAACAGTTTTGAAATTGTATATTATATTATGATCTGAACAGTTTTGAAATTGTATATTATGTATTATAGCCACTGAGTTATTCAATAAAATGTATCTGTACAGCCCCACCTGCTGTTTTTTTCTTTATTTCTGTGTCCGGCTCACTGAGAAGGCCACACATGCTCAGTCTCATCCTTCAACTGCCTCCTGAGCTGTGATAGGAGAGCTGAGACACGCCTCCCGAGCTGTGATAGGGAGAGCTGAGACACGCCTCCTGAGCTGTGATAGCGAGAGCTGAGACACACCCCGAGCTGTGATGGGGAGGGCTGAGACACGCCTCCTGAGCTGTGATAGGGAGAGCTGAGACACGCCCCGAGCTGTGATGGGGAGGGCTGAGACACGCCTCCTGAGCTGTCCAGCTTGATAAATCTAGCAGAGCAAGGAATGGGGAGATCTCTGGATCCATGTGAGGTACAGGGCTGGTGCTAGCTTTGTTAGAAAGAGATTGTCATGTACTATATGACGTCTGATTTTCAAGTATGAGGTGATCACACTATACAAAAAGGATATTGGAGAATTAGAGAGGGTTGAAAGGCGGAAATTAGGAAAGTGAAGCTGGTAAAAGGACTTTTATTGAAAGGCAGGAAAGGCTTTATTGAAAGGCTTAGTAGGATGTACAGAGAATACACTTAGACATTAGGAGAAAACTATTGCAGTCTATGGTACAAGCAATTACAAGTTCAAGGCGCTTAGGGGAACAAAAGAAAGTTAAAAAGTAAATAAATGTTTTTAGAAATAGTCTTAAAAAGTATTGCAAATTCTAATCGCCCCATTTCCCAATGTTACATGTAAAATAAGTAAATATTTAAACAAAAACCTTAATTAGTACCATCACATCCCAAAATGCCCAAACTATTAAAATATAAAAGTATCATAGACGGTGAACAAAAATCTGACTTGTCAATTTGCCATTTTTTTCGTCATCCCGTCCACTGAGAAAGATGTTATAAGAATTGATCAAAAAGTTATTTGTACCCCCAAATGGTACCAATAAAACTACTGTTCCTCAAAAAAAAATTCCTGCACATAGCTTCGGTATACAGATGGAAATCTAAAAGCTATATGGTGCTACAAAACTTTTTGCTTTTTTCAAAGGTTTATGTGGCAAACCTAGCCACTTCAGTATAGCCAAGACTGGGTTCATGTGTTCATTTTACCCTATAAAACACCGAGGGCATTCGTATGCTAGTTTCATGATCAGATGTTGTATGCCACACAACACCTCCCCTCGGCCTAGGAGATAACCGCATTAATATTGTATCCATTGTGTTGCTACTGAACAACCAGACGAATGCTCAGCAGGTCACTGATTACTTTTTGTCTTACAAGTAACGAACCATAAGGGAATAGCATTGCAGATTAAGTTCAACAGGAGAAAACTTCTGGAATGCCATTATGTAAACCCCTTGCATGGGGACGTGTATATAAACTGTTACATTGCAATAAAAGTTGTGGTTGACTCCCAAACTGTGTGTCGGCCAGTTCCTGGGAAAAAGGCATTATCCTTACGCTACCTGTATCTTGTATGCTAGATAAGACTACCAGGGGCGATACTGTGGATTATACCATTACTCCGCTACAATTGGTGTCAAGCAACGGATTCAAACCTCACAGCAAAGCAGCGCTCGGGAGTTATTTATACGAACAGGAAGTGAAAAAGCGGTTCGTTGAAACAGCCATTCGTACAAAAACCGGAGTTCAGCAATATGTTCGACTATACGAATGGACGGTGAATGGAGACGAACTATGCCGCACTGAAACGAGCTACACTAAAAGAACTATTGGAAGCAAGGGTAAATAGCCAGCAACAAGACAAAAGCTACCCTTATTGCCGAACTCATGGAGGGAGACCGAGCAAAAATACGGCACCTCCACCACAGAGAGAAGAAACCGAGTTCCAAAAAACTCAGAATCAGATTAGAGTTTTACCCAGAAACACCACCCATGGAGACGTTGGATAGATTAATGGCAGATGTACAGGAGTATATCATGGCCAGACAGCTACAAACAGGCCGGCGATCCAGAGAGGGGTCACCCGCACCATCCAGCATCACCCAGGAAAAATAAGATTCCCTTTCAAGCATTTAAAAATTATGCCGATACAGAGGACGACATTGACGGATATCTACAGGACTTTGAAAGACTGTGCCAGCTACATGATATCAGCCCAGCAGAGTCCAGCTTCCGCATCCTGGAGCGGGATAAAGGGTGAAAACCAGGGAGACACTTAGACTCCGCTCCCAAGTTTGGCCCACCCAAGTTTGGCCCAAAGCCAAACCGGTAAGTGGCACAGCGGGTCCACACCGTTGATCCGTTACAAAGGGGCTGGCACCAGAGGTACAAGACTGGGTAAAGGATCGAAAGCCCCATACACTAAACGACGCAGCCAAGCTAGCGGATCGAGCACCAGGACGCGAGGCGATACCAACGTCGACCCCCCGCCCCGCTTATTCTCCAGACTTGCAACACCTCCTCCAGCTCCTGCGACTTCGACTCTGTCACGACTCAGCGGGAGCCCCTACACAACACGCACCAAGATACCCACCCCGCCCTAGTATACGATGCCACACCTGCAACTAGTTGGGCCATGTGCAACGGGAATGCCCACGGAACCATAACCGCCAAACCTGGTCCAATCGGGGCCAACCCCCAGGGGCTCGGGCGATGGTACATTGCTGCCGGGGTGAAGCCAACGCCAGACACACTTCAGATGCCTCCGTGGAAGAACAACTGGGGGTACTACATGAGGCCAACCCCATCCAAGCAGCTTCCGACAATAGACAAGGTCATCGCCAGGATGTATACCTAGCGGGGAAACATGTGCAAGGGCATATGTCATCACCAGATAGCAGGCCCGCACCATGGCACCATCCACACACTCTGGGGCTCAGGTAGTTGAACCACCCCGTTCTCCCGATGCCCTCCCTGGGATGCCCCGCTAGAATTTGGCAGTGAGGTAGCCCTAGATCCCTTCTTACAGGTGTATAAACACAGGATAGTCAACAGCCAGGCCGGGTTAGAGGGAGAGAGATATGCCTGGGACAAGGGCCTATTATATCGCTACGCTGAAAAAATAGTAACTGGGTCTATCCCGATGCACACGAAACAGCTGATAGTACCCCAAAAATATAGGCAGGATTTACTGCGCATTGCCCATGACATACCCCTGTCAGGACATCTAGGGGTCAGTCGAACTAAACATCGGCTGACTCAGAACTTTTTCTGGCCAGGTATCTCAAAGGATATCAAGCAATTTTGCCAAACCTGCGATACCTGCCAGAGAGTAGGGAAGCGAGGAGATCACTATAAAGTGAAGCTCCAACCCCTTCCAATAATTGAGGAACCATTTAGTCGAGTGGCAGTAGACTTTATCGGCCCCCTAGCTAAACCCAGTCCCTCCGGCAAGAAGTACATCTTGACCGTAGTGGACTATGCCACCAGGTATCCAGAGGCGGTGGCGCTGACCAATGTTCATGCAGAGACCATAGCGGATGCCCTGATGCAAATCTTCTCCCGCATGGGATTTCCCCGGGAGATTATTTTAGATAGGGGCACCCAATTCACTGCAGAGGTTACCCACCAACTCTGAAAGGTATGCTGTATTAAACCCATCTTAAATTCGGCACGGAACTCTAAAGCAGATGATCCGTACGTTTGTAGACACCAGAAAGGACTTGGAAAGGTTCTTACCTCATTTGCTATTTGCATACAGGGAGGTTCCCCAAAGTCCACCGGGTTCTCCCCCTTTCAACTACTGTTCGGGAGAAGGGTTAGAGGTCATCCGAGAACACTGGGAAGGGGAGGTGAACACTAGGGTACCCCTATCGTCCCATACGTGGTAGAGTTTCGTGAGCGCCTGGAGGAATTGACTCAGACCAACCTCCAGGCAGCCTAACAACAACAGTGCAGATGGTATGATAGGGGGCCAGAGACCGCAGCTTTCAGATAGGGCAGAAGGTGCTAATCCTGAGGCCAGTCCACAATGACAAGCTGAAGGCTCCTGGCAGGGCCCATACAAGGTGGTAAAACAGATCTGTGATACCACCTATGTGATCGGCCCCTGCGCTGGGGCGGGTAGCAGACACATGCTCCACGTGAATATGCTGAAGCCGTACTACGAGCGCGTGGAAAATGTAGCTGCCATCTGTGCCTCTGCCGCAGAGGACTTTGATAACTTACCCCTCCCAGACCTCCTAGAGAGAGGAGCCCAGAACAAGGGCCTGGGAGAAGTACAGTTGGGAGAGCGCCTGAGCTCCCAGGAACGGGCACAAGCACAAAGGTTAATTCAGGATAAAGGGGCCACGTTCTTCATCTCCGCGGTACACACCCCTAGCTACCTATAGGTAGAGACCCCCGGACAAACCCCGTTACGACAACCCCCGTACCGCATACCAAAGTCCGTAAAGGAGAACATGTGCAAAGAGATTGAGGAAATGTTACAGTTAGGGGTTATAGAACACTCTGACAGTCCCTGGGCCTCCCCGGTAGTGCTAGTGCCGAAGCGGGATGGGACAACCCGCTTCTGCGTGGACTACAGGAGGCTCAATTACAAAACCGTATCTGACGCCTACCCTATGGCCCGGATAGACGAGCTCCTGGATAAAATGGCCAGAGGCCAGTACCTCACTACAATAGATCTTTGTAAGGGGTACTGGCAGATTCCCTTAGCCAAGGAAGCCATCCCCAAGTCAGCGTTTGTCACCCCGTTTGGCCTGTACCAGTTTAAGGTCATGCCATTCGGGATGAAAAACGCCCCGGCGACTTTTCAGAGGATGGTGAATCGGTTATTGGACGGGTTCCAGGAGTATGCTTGCGCCTATTTAGACATTATAGCCATTTTTAGTCACTCCTGGGCCGAACACGACCCACATAGGAGCCGTACAAGATCGCATCAGGGAAGCAGGGTTAATCCTTAAACCCAGTAAATGCCATATAGCAGGCATGCTCAACCTGCGGCCCTCCAGCTGTTGCAAAACTACAACTCCCAGCATGCCCAAACAGCCTACAGCTATCAGCCTACAGCAGGGCATTGTGGGAGTTGTAGTTTTACAACAGCTGAGGGCCGCAGGTTGAGCATGCCTGCCATATAGGAATGGCTGAAGTCCAATATCTAGGCCACCGAGTAGGCCACCAACAGAAACCCGAGCCCACCAAGATGGAGGCCGTAGCCAAGTGGCCAACCCCCATACTAAGACCCAAGTCCTAGCCTTCCTGGGTACCGCGGGTACTACCGGAAATTTGTGCCCAATTACAGCACCTTAGCCAAGCCCCTCACGGATTTGACCCGTAAAAACCTCCCTAAGCTAGTAGTCTGGGCCCCAGAGTGTGAACTGGCCTTCCAGCAACTGAAAACCGCTCTGATTAATGCACATGTACTCGCTGCTCCTGATCCAACTAAACGATTCCTTATCCACACAGACGCTTCTATATTTGGATTGGGAGCAGTGCTGAGCCAAGTCGGAGCAGATGGCGACGAGCATCCAGTGGCTTACCTAAGCAGAAAACTCCTACCCAGAGAAGTAAGCTACGCCTCCATCGAAAAAGAATGTCTGGCCATGGTGTGGGCCCTTAAAAAGCTGCAGCCCTATTTGTATAGGCAACCCTTTTCCTTACTCACAGATCACAACCCGTTGGTGTGGCTGAACAGGGTGTCAGGAGACAATGCCAGGCTGCTGCGCTGGAGCTTGGCGCTGCAGCCTTTTGACTTTTCTATCTACTACCGCCGTGGGAAACAGAATGGCAACGCCGACGGGTTATCCAGACAAACTGAACTTGAAAAGTGATCTGTGAGTACTCCTCCGAACATCCCCAAGCCGATCCGTTGGGATCAGACTGTGTATGCCGGCTTGTGGTTCTGGGGGAGCATTGTGGCAAACCTAGCCACTTCAGTATAGCCAAGACTGGGTTCATGTGTTCATTTTACCCTCTAAAACACTGAGGGCATTCGTATGTAGTGATGAGCGGCAGGTGCCATATTCGATTTCGACGAAATTCGCGAATATTCGAATGAATATTCGTTTCATATTCGTCGAAATCAAATATTCGTCATTTTTTCTAGTTATCGCGATTAACATGCGATTTAAATAATCGCATATTGCGATTTGTACTTAAGGCTACTTTCCTATTGGTTTCATATCTAGAATTAGCGAGGATGACGAATATGACGAATGTATTAGTCTATTCCTCAAAACGAAGATAACGAGTATTCTACATCTTCGTTTTAGCTACCTATTCGTCAACTTCGCTAATTCTAGCAATCAAATAGGAAGGTTGACTATAGAGACAGCTGTGTTAAATTCGCTATGCGATTTTTTTTTTTTTTAATAAATAGAATACTTATAATAATTTTATCAAGTAATATAATTATTGTATTAAAAAAAAAATCGCATAGCGAATTTAACACAGCTGTCTCTATAGTCAGTCAACCTTCCTATTTGATTGCTAGAATTAGCTGAAGGTGACGAATAGGTAGCTAAAACGAAGATGAGAATACCGTTATCTTCGTTTTGAGGAATATGACGAATACATCACCATGGGGAACGTCTCCATATACTAAAATGTACTGTCGGATTTGAGGAATTACGTTGAAATCGCAATGCGATTAATTCAAGTTATATTAATCGCATTGCGATTTCAACTTAGAGCTGGGTTTATAATGGGTCAGCTTGCTAGAATTAACGAGGTTAACGAATATGGAATATAGCAGCAGTGCTAAGTTGAAATCGCAATGCGATTAATTTAACTTAAAGTATTCAGCATTGCGATTTCAACTTAGCACTGCTAGTGCATAGCTAATCTATATTCCATATTCGTTAATTCTAGCCTATGTAAGATAGCAGTGCTAAGTTGTAATCGCAATGCGATTAATATAACTTGAATTAATCGCATTGCGATTTCAACGTAATTCCTCAAATCCGACAGTACATTTTAGTATATGGAGATTCTCCCATGGATGGGGACGCTCCACATGAGCACAGAAGTCGGCAGAAGCGGCAACGGGCACTGACTAGAGCAGCCAGGAAGCCAGGAATCCTCAGGACAGGTAAGAACTACTTTTGGGAAGTAGGAAAGAAAAAATATAACTAAAAAAAAAACGAATATTCGAAATAGCGAATTTATAGCGCTATATTCGAAATATTCGCAATTGGCGAAGTGCCGATATTCGCTAAAAAAATTCGCTTTCGAATATTCGCGCTCAACACTATTCGTATGCTAGTTTCATGATCAGATGTTGTATGCCACACATTCCATCCCCTCAGCCTGGAAGATAACTCCATTAACATTATATCCATTGTGTTTCATGGAACAATATCCCCTATAGAATTGTACATTGTCTAATCACGAACTGGTTACAGGCCACACAACACCTCCCTCAGCCTAGGAGATAACGGCATTAATATTGTATCCATTGTGTTGCTACTAAACAACCATACGAATGCTCACCAGGTCACTGATTACTTTTTGTCTTACAAGTAATCGAACCATAAGGGAATAGCATTGCAGGTTAAGTTCAACAGAGTCCACCATGAGGAAACTCCTGGAATGCCATTATGGAAACCCCTTGCATGGGTACGTCTATATAAACGGTTACATTGCAATAAAATTTGTGGTTGACTCCCAAACTGTGTTTCGGCCAGTTCCTGCGAAAAAAGGGATTATCCTTACGCAACCTGTATCTTGCATGCTAGATAAGACTACCAGGGACGATACTGTGGATTATACCATTACTCCGCTACAGTTTATATTTTTAAAAGTGGTAAAACAAACTGCTCGATAAAGTCAGCATGTCATTTTTTTGTTCACAGTGAATTCTGTAAAACCCAGAAAACCACAGCGGAACTGCATTTTTTTTCCAATTTCACCACACAAAGAAATCTTTCCCATTTTTGAATACAAGATAAGGTAAAATAAAAGGTGTCATTAAAGAAAATACAACCTGCAAATGAGCAGTCCTCATATGGCTAAGTGAATAGAAACTGAAGAAAAGCTATGGCTCTTGGAAGACAGAGAAGAAAAAAACAAAAATTGGCCTGGTCCTGAGGGGGATAAAATCCAGTTCTTTTAAACTGCTGCATTTACATTAGATTGTCAGTGGATCCTGTTGATCTTGATGGCATGTACCAGTCGTAACCAATGCAGTTTATAATACTGTTAGTATTTTTGCCCACTGGACTACATCAGGGTCTGGGTTAAGACTGTAGATGAAAAGGCTTGGGCTGAGAGAAATATCCACCTGGTATACCATGGAAGATCAATTGACATTTGAGACTTGTGTGAAGTAACATGGTCCTGGGTGGCTCCTGTGGGTTGAGCAGGAACCTGAGATAACCCACTGTTCAGTAATATGTTTTGTTCAATTAAGTTCTGTAATAATAAGTAATGCCTGTATTACACAGGCCGATTGAGCAAGCGATTGTTGGGAGGGAATTGTTCCCTCCTGGCACTCGCTTGCTAGCTAATGGAGGAGACCACTGCTATGCCATTGCTCGTACCCATACTGTCTAGTGGTTTGCATGTGGCAGATCGCTATTAGACAGCACAATCTGCCACAGGCAAGCGCTGACTTTTAAGCATGCTTAAAAATCTAAATTGCGGCTGAACGAGCATTTGCTCTGCTCACTCATTCGGCAATCAGCGGCAGTATTACACTGCAAGATGATTGCTGACATGCATTCATGCGAACGCTCGTTAGCGATTATTGGACGAAAAAAAGGCAGGGGAACTGGAGCTTTAATAGTGCTACCTTGTGTTAATTGAAGCAGATTGTGTGCCTTATGACCATTAAGCATATTGCTTCTATTACTTTGTCCAGTAAAGTTGAACTGTTTAACCTTTATTTGTTGTGCAGTTGTCTTCTTATAAAGGTCAGAATTATTAGATACGGTGAAATAATAGGACCAAGCTTGGTCCTACCAATGTGCTTTTGTCAGTATTGCAGGAAACACACTGCCACTTTTTTTCCAGGACATGGCACAGCACTTTCAAAAATGACTCCTGCACCCTACATGAGGGTTTTAACATAAGTACTAAAACAAGTGACCTGTCGGTGCCCATGGCTCGCCAATGCCACTACAACCAACATCTCTTTACCTTATGCTGGTAATACCTTAACTAACAGGGGAAATGGAGCTGCCAGCTCTGCAGAGGAAGGCTGTGGTGGTGACAGGACAATTGTTATATGGAGGATCTTCATGGCCATATGACTGTGATACTACACGGTCGAGTCACATTATTATGACCACGTCCGACTTTCAATGTCAGCAGTGTGTAGCTCATGAAGGAAGTCATGTGTGCTGAGCTGGCTTGGTGGCTGATAGGCTGTCTGCACATATATCCCTCATTGCTGTCATGGGTAAAGGGGTGATTTATCAGAGCTGCAAAAAGGGATGATTTTTGGCTTTCGGGCTAAAAGTGGCAGTATGTTTGAAACTGCACAGTGTGAACTATTCTCGTGTTCCTGTGGTGAAAGTGTATGGTGAGTGGACAAATGTCACCACTGGGAATAAGCAACATGGAAACTGTGGAGGACAACGCGCCACTGATGAGGTGAACGTCAGCTATGAAGGTGAGTGAGGAAGGACAGACCCACTACAGTGGAGCAGCTCACCGCCAAAATAAACCGGGATGCCAGACGTGTATCTGAAATAACAGTTCAGCGAACCCTACTGTGTATGGGGCTCGAAGCATACAAATAAAAGATGAACAGAGGCAGCATGTCCAGTGTCTTGCCACACTATATGGTTCATAGACTCAGACTCTTAACTATTTTTCTTCTTTTTTTCTCTACTACTAGCAAGCGGCCCTATGCTAAGTCATACACTCCTACCCTGCTCTTCTGGCTTGCTTGTGCTTTATTTCTTTTATCTTTTGCTTTTTATTCTTTTACTTTTATTTTTAGAGTCTAAAACATCTCCTTATCAAGTTTCTTCTTTGCATAGATTTTGACAGATTGTTGGGCATGATTACCCCATCACACCAGAACTATGGAGTCTCTCTATGCACTATTCCACGTTTGATGGACCATATGTCACCCTTTATGTTTATATATATATATACGGCACACCAATTTGCTGTAGGATTTTATGTTATATGTTGATATATAGACCGTTTTTTGCAGGTACTGCTTGTATACTGTTGGTCAGGACAGGTTTTTAATCTTTGCTCATTCGTCCACCCCCAACCACCCCCCAGCCTTGTCATTACTTATTTGACGCCCAATTCTACTCCCCTCTCTCCTTGTCCCCCTTATTTTCTCCTATTTTCTCCTCTCTACTTTTTCTGCAAGAGACGCACTGGGCAACAATAATAATCCGAAAATGTGGGGTGGAAGACTGTGTAACATTTTGGAACATCATGGATAATTGAGGGAACACTAACAAGTCTTCCACTCAGTGGCGTTGCGAGGGGGGTGCGGTGGGTGCCGGGCCGCACCGGGTGACACCACTGATGAGGTAACACCAGTGCCGGCTGCCTTCACTGCACTTCAGGATTGATCGCTATACAGGGAATCACGGTCTAAGCTCTGACTCCATATATGGTTGTGTCCATATATGAAGTCAGTGCTATGAACATGAAGGGGGTATGCCCAAGCATTGTCAGTATGCTTGGGGACACCCAATGTATGTTAAACTAATTTGCCTCTATTTCTAAAGGGTGCCACCAGGATTCGAACTCACAACCTTTCATATGAAAGGCAAGAACACTAACCACTGAGCTATGGAGCTCAATGGTAAGCTGTGCTAGAAAAACCTCATAGTAGTTTATCAAGTATTAGGTATACCTATACAGCAGAAGTATAATTTACATATTTTTTTCCAGTAATTGTAAAAAAATGTATGACACTAAAATAAATGTGTAATTACTACATATATATATAGTAATTACACATTTATTTGTTTTTTTATTATACTTTTGCTATATAGGAATACCTGATACATGATACACTAATATGAGGTTTTTCGAGCACAATTTAGCATTGAGCTTCATAGCTCAGTAGTTAGGGTTTTTGCCTCTGATGTGAAAGGTTGTGAGTTCGAGTCCTGGTTTAAACCTTTTAGAAATAGAGGCTAAATTATGCATTCATGTATATCAGAAGTATGATAATATATATTTATACTATATATATATACATATATATATATATATATATATATATATATATAACTATTACTGAGGTTTTTAGCCATAGCAGGTTAATATGAAGCTCTGATGGGGGGATGTGTGGATGACACTGATGGGGGGGATGTGCGGAGGACACTGATGGGGGGATGTGTGCAGGACACTGATGGGGGATGTGTGGAGGACACTGATGGGGGGATGTGTGGAGGACACTGATGGGGGATGTGTGGATGACACCGATGGGGGGATTTGTGGAGGACACTGATGGGGGGATGTGTGTATGACACTGATGGGGGTATGTGTGCAGGACACTGATGGGGGATGTGTGGAGGACACTGATGGGGGGATGTGTGGATGACACTTATGGGGGTATGTGTGGAGGACACTGATGGGGGAATGTGTGCAGGACAATGATGGGGGATGTGTGGAGGACACTGATGGGGGGATGTGTGGAGGACACTGGTGAGGGTGTGTGTAGAGGACACTGATGGAGGGATGTGTGGAGGACACTGATGGGGGATGTGTGCAGGACACTGATGGGGGGATGTGTGGAGGACACTGATGAGGGTGTGTGGAGGACACTGATGGGGGATGTGTGGAGGACACTGATGGGGGGATGTGTGGAGGACACTGATGGGGGATGTGTGCAGGACACTGATGGGGGGATGTGTGGAGGACACTGATGGGGGGATGTGTGGAGGACACTGATGGGGGGATGTGTGGAGGACACTGATGGGGGATGTGTGGAGGATACTGATGGGGGGATCTAGAGAGGGGTGTGGGGGGATGTTGGGATAGGAGGTCCTGGAGGGGTGTTTGGGTGGAAGCTCTGGAAGGGGTGGGAGGTCCTATAAGTATGTGGGGGTGGGGTATCCGGGAGGGGGGCCCATACATTTTTTTGCTGTGGGGCCCAGTCATTTCTAGCTATGCCCCTGGGTGACACCACCAGGAGATGAGCGCTTGCATTATGGAAACACTCATCTCCCTACATTCATCTGTATCGCGATACGGGTGAACACTGCAGCAGGGCAAGTGAGAGGCGTCTCCCTTCCCTGTTCCTCTGATAGGCTGCCGGCACAAGGCCAGCAGCCTATCAGAGGCCGGTGCAGGCGGCGCGATGACGTCATCCCTCCGCCTGAGCTGTACTGCTCGGGACACAGGCCAGAAAAGGCCTGCATCGCATCGCTGCCATGGAGGTAAGTATGTGTTTTGTTTTTTGTTTTGTTTTTCTGTGTGGCGCTGGGCTGCGCTGGAGGGTCATTGCTGGCATAAAGGGGACACTTTGGGGCATTATTGCTGGCACAAGGGGACACTATGGGGCAATGGCTGGCACATTGGGGACACTATGCGGGCATTGCTGGCATATGGGGGACAATATAGGGTCATTTCCAGCACATGGGGGACATTATGGGGAATTGCTGGCACATGGGGGACACTATGGGGGCATTGCTGGCACATGGGGGACACTATGGGGGCATTGCTGGCACATGGGGGACACTATGGGGGCATTGCTGGCACATGGGGGACACTATGGGGGCATTGCTGGCACATGGGGGACACTATGGGGGTATTGCTGGCACATGGGGGACACTATGGGGGCATGGCTGGGACATGGGAGACACTATGGGGGCATGGCTGGCACATGGGAGACACTATGGGCGCATTGCTAGCACATTTTCTACCGCACCGGGTGACACCAGCCCTATCAACGCCACTGCTTCCACTCCACATTTTTGGACCTCCCACGAAAGGGTCAAATAGTGCAAAATGGCGAATTCCGGGCTACCACTGAGGAAGAAGTCAGCAAGACTTCGAAATTCGTCTGATCTGGACCCGCAGATTTGCATCCCCTACACGGACCCTTAATAGTCTTAGAGAAGCGCTTATTTGTTCTCTAGACAACGATTCACCTGTACTTTGGATCGTGCATGCAGTTTTCGCTCGGAGAAGGGATTACTACACCTACGATACGTGCTACGGTCTGTGTCCCAGCCTACCAGCATAACACAGCACCACGTTGGACGCCATCACAGACTAGCACCAGGAACGGAGGTAACTGCTGTCCATTGTAACCAAGGTAAGCAGCTATTACTGTGCCTACACTAGGTGGGACGCCTCTCTACCTGTGACACAGGAGAGAAGGTAAAGTATTACTACTTCCAATACGGTACCCATCTCAGTGAACATTTTGAATGATCAATTACCCCCGCTGGCTAAACCTATTAGCATTTTATTACCACGCTGGATGAACTTTTATTGGCACTGTGATACCACACTTGCTGAACTCGTTGGGTGTATATCACCAATATAGGGGACTTCAGCTAAATATTAGGCCATATATCAGCTAGTACAGTGTTTCCCAACCAGTGTGCCTCCAGCTGTTGCAAAACTACAACTCCCAGCATCCCTGGACATCCTTTGGCTAATGCGAGCATGCTGGGAGTTGTAGTTTTGCAACCGCTGGAGGCACACTGGTTGGGAAACACTGAGCTAGTACACGGTGGCATACAGCCCATCCATCATATGGGACTATTCATTACGTGTGAGGGATATTAATACTTTGCTCAACATTGCTGCTATTATTACATATCACGAGCGGACATCTATTTGAATTAACGGTACCGCCCCAACTGTCAGCCTTGCAGGATTACTATGGCTATTGCTAATGCTGTGGATTAATAATATCTACGCATAATGCGAATGTTAACTCAGCAAAGACACAGGGATTACAAAGTGGGACTACACAGAACATGTTATGAATTTATACCTTGATGAATGCCATTGGAGGAGACATTTTTGATCTATTTATTACCTATTGATTTATATATCTAACCATTCAAGGTGTGCTTTTATTGTTGCCCATTTTTAGGTTGATGACCTGTCCTACTTTTATACACTACGTATATATTATTTATTTATTATTTTTTATTATTATTTATTATTTCTCATCTTTTTCCTTTTTTTCTATTTTAGTTTTATCATTATCTAAATAAATTTGGTGTCTTTTAACAGATAACATTGCCTTTTACTTGTGCCCAGATTAGTGTGCCTGTTTTTACTTATTATTTCTTCAGTTACTTTTTCTGTTTGGGTATCAGATCAAAACCTGAGCACCTGATTCCACACCAACCGTGTGGTGAGCCACTACTTCCTCTTCTTAAAACTATGATTTCCCTTATATCTCGTGAACCTACTCAAGACATATATTATGCCTAAAACACTTTACACTCTTTTAATGCTTCCTATTTACTCACCTGCCTCTTTTTTTAGCTCCATCAGATCCCTGTTTACCAAATTTCTGTGTAAAGGACGTAAACCCAGATTACCATATTTGTTACTAATGAAAAGGTGCGAGCATGGTGGAATGAGGGTACCGGATATTGCATCATATTACAAGGCTATACACCTCAACAGATGGTTAGAGTTACTCAAACCCAGCAAACAACTGGACCTCGGCATCTTGGCGCAGCAGTCTCTGGCTCTTCGTTGCCCAGAGCCCTGTGGCTATCTGTTGCAGGTACTCTTAGATACCCAGATTATGACCCGCTACTCAGAGGCGCCTGTGCTGTGTGGCTCTCTCTAAGCGACACTTTAGCCCCCTTCCCATCACCGCTCCTCCCATCTAGTCTACTGCTGGTAGCTCTCAATAAAATTAACTCCCCTACTCAGAATTTCGGTAAAAGCTCGACTCTATCTCTATTTCTGATTTATTTCCTCTAGGTAAGATGCCCTCACAACAGGCCCTACAAGATCTAATGCAACCAACTCAACTGACCCCACTGCATTTAGCACATTTTCAGAAGTTAGCGATGAGATTCTTACAGTCCTTCTCATTCAAGACCCAAATCACTCCTATTGAGGTCGCTTTGTCAACTGTCTTACCATTGCCTAGGAAGGTGGGACAGATTTATTCTTTACTCCTAACTCTCAAACCTTCTAAAGCTGCCTTTATCTCTTCATGGGAGAGAGAGCTGAACATATCCTTTACTAATACAGAACTCCAGACAATTCCCCGTTCCGCTCATGGCTTCTCCTCCTGTGTGAGACTGCAGGAAAACCACTACAAGCTTCTTACAATATAGTAACATAGTAACATAGTACATAAGACCAAAAATTAATTTGTCCATCCAGTTCGGCCTGTTTCCTACAAGTTGATCCAGAGGAAGGCAAAAACCTCTGTGAGGCAGAAGCCAATTTTCCCCACTTAAGGGAAAAAATGCCTTCCCGACTCCAATCATGCAATCAGAATAACTCCCTGGATCAACGACCCCTCTCTAGTAGCTGTAGCCTGTAATATTATTACACTCCAGAAATACATCCAGGCCCCTCTTGATTTCCTTTACTGTACTCACCATCACCATGTCCTCAGGCAGAGAGTTCCATAGTTTCACTGCTCTTACAGTAAAGAATCCTTTTCTATGTTTGTGTATAAACCTTCTTTCCTCCAGACGCAGAGGATGTCCCCTCGTCACAGTCACAGTCCTGGGGATAAATAGATGATGGGAGAGATCTCTGTAGATCTACCCTCAGTCATCTTTTTCTAAGGTGAATAACCCTAATTTTGATAACCTTTCAGGGTATTATAGTTGCCCCATTACAGTTATTACTTTAGTTGCCTCCTCTGAACCCTCTCCAGCTCTGCTATGTCTGCCTTCTTCACAGGAGCACAGAATTGTACACAGTACTCCATGTGTGGTCTGACTAGTGATTTGTAAACTGGTAGGACTATGTTCTCATCACGGGCGTCTATGCCCCTTTTATGCAACCTATTATCTTATTGGCCTTGGCAGTAGCTGCCTGACACTGTTTTTTACAGCTTAGTTTGCTGTTTATAAGAATTCCTAGATCCTTTTCCATGTCAGTGTTACTGAGTGTTTTACTATTTAGTATGTAAGGGTGACTTGCATTATTCCTTCCCATGTGCATAACTTTACATTTGTCAGTGTTAAACCTCATCTGCCATTTCTTTGCCCAAGCCTCTAATCTATCCAGATCCCTCTGTAGCAGTATACTGTCCTCTTCAGTGTTAATTACTTTACACAGTTTAGTGTCATCTGCAAAAATTTATATTTTACTGTGCAAGCCTTCTACAAGATCATTACTAAATATATTGAAGAGAATAGAGCCCAATGCTGACCCCTTGAGGTACCCCACTAGTGACATTGACCCAATCTGAGTGTGTACCATTCATAACAACCCTCTGTTCTATTACTCAGCCAGTTACTTACCCACATACAGACATTTTCTCCCAGTCCAAGCATCCTCATTTTATATACTAACCTTTTATGAGGTACAGTGTCAAATGCTTTGGAGAAGTCCAGATATACGACATCCATTGATTCGCCGCTGTCAAGTCTAGAACTTACCTCCTCATAGAAACTGAATAAATTAGTTTGGCATGACCGATCCCTCATAAAGCCATGCTGATATGGCGTTATTTGCTTATTTTCATTGAGATCCTCTGATAGCATCTCTCAGAAAACCTTCAAACAGTTTCCCCACAACGGATGTTAAACTTACCGGCCTATAATTTCCAGGCTCTGTTTTTTGGACCCTTTTTGAATATTGGCACCACATTTGCTATGCGCCAATCATGTGGAACATTCCTGTCAGTTTAGAGTCCGTAAATATCAGAAATAAAGGTCTGGCTATGACATCACTTAATTCCCTTAGGATACGGGGTGTATGCCATCCGGTCCTGGCGATTTGTCTATTTTAATCTTTTTAAGACGCTGCTGTACTTCTTCTTGGGTCAGACAGGGCACTTTTAATGGGGAATTTACTTTTACATTCTGCATTTCATCTGACAGTTTATTTTCCTCAGTGAATATAGTGGAGAAAAAATATTTAATAGTTTTGCTTTTATCCTCGTCGCTCTCTGCAACACCCCTCATTGCTGTGTAGAGGGCCAACTTCTTAAGATTTATATTTTTTACCATTTATATAATTGAAGAACATTTTAGAGTTAGTTTTACTCTCTTTGGCAATTAATCTCTTGGTCTCTAGTTTGGCAGTTTTTATTAGTTTTTACATGTTCTATTTTTTTCCTAATAGTTTATCAGTGATTCCTGGCTCCCTCCTGTTTTAGTGATTTATATGCTTTCTTTTGTCATTTATTGCTTTCTTTACGGTTCTATTTATCCACATTGGTTTCTTATTGTTTCTTAGCCTTTTATTCCTATAAGGTATGTACCTCTCACAATTTAATGTTTCAATGCTTTTAAAAATCTCCTATTTGTGGTTGTATTTTTATTTTTGAGGACTTTGTCCCAGTTAGTTAGGTCTATGTCCTCGCTTAGTTGGCTAAATTTAGTTTTTTTGAAGTCTGGTATTTTTGTTCCTCCCTTTAGAAACTCTCGTTTGAAGGATAATTGGAAGGGTATTACTTTATGGTCACTATTTCCTAGGTGTCCCCCAACCCGCACATCTGTTGCTCTATCAGATCTATTGGTTAATACTAAGTCCAGTATGGCCGTCCCTCTAATTCGGTCCTGAACCAGTTGGGAAAGGTAATTGTCTTTGGCTATTGCCAAGAACCTGTTTACTCTATGGGATGTACAGCTTTCAGTTTCCAAGTCTATATCTGGGTAGTTGAAGTCCCCCATAATAACGACGTCATTATGATTTGCCGCCTCGTCTATCTCGTTTATACAATGTAGTATAAATGTGGTATAAAACCGCGGAATGTCTATTCGCTCATAATCTCTCTCAATCTAACAAGTGCTGGAGATGTGGGACTCATGTTGGCTCTCTCTCACATATCTGGTGGAAGTGTCCCCATATTACATTATATTGGAAGCATGTGGAGCAGACCATTCAGAAAATTTGTTCTCCCTCTCTCACTCTCAGATTTGACTATGTAGCATTGACCAGACCTAGCTCTGTCTATAACCCATCTAAAAAGAACCTCATTACCCATTTACTAGTGGCAAACAAGGTCTTAATTCCTCACATTGGCTTAGTCAACCCCCCACCCCCTCACCCCAAGAATGGGAAGCGAGCTGACCGTTATGGAGTAAGGACGTGTGCTCGAGAGCTCTCCACAAATCCTGACGATATCCCTGCTTTCCCTTGCCTGTTCTGCCCTACCTGCGGTGGCATTTCTAACTGGAGCTGGTGCTGTGCCTCCTGCAGTGCTGTGTGACGGCTGGTGGACGGAGCTTGCTGGGATCCGGCTATGGAGAAAGGTGACCGGGCAGCTGCGGCCATATTGCAGGGAGTTGGCGCGGAGTGGAGCAGGAAAGGCCGGCCTGCACACCGGAGGAGAGATACTGAGGGGCAACTCGGCAGAGGGCTGTTTGCGGGACCCCGTTGCGATCGGTCGCGCTGCTGGAGAAAGAGAGAG
>JAKVIS010002654.1:0-21533 GCA_033119425.1 Bufotes viridis | reverse complement strand
GTTGTTCAATACCCCGCCACAACTCCTGCGCGGTGTGGGGCTGTCCCCCAAACATATGAGTTTCAGAATGGCCTGCTGACGCTTACCCCGGGCTGTGCTGGAAGTTGGTGGTGAAGGTGTGTGGCTGCCTGGATGAGCTGGTGGAAGCAGAGGAGGAGGAAGCCGAGTAGGAGGAGGAGGCTACAGGAGGCAAAGAATGATGCCTCTGCGATCCTTGGCGGCGGAAGGACGTGCGCCAAGGAACTCTCCGCCTGCGGCCCAGCCGCCACTACATTTACCCAGTGTGCAGTTAGGGAGATATAGTGTCCCTGGTCGTGCTTACTGGTCCACGTATTCTGTGGTTAGGTGGACCTTGCCACAGATGGGGCTGAGCAGTGCACACTTGATTTTATCGGATACTTGGTTGTGCAGGGAAGGTACGGCTGTCTTGGAGAAGTAGTGGCGGCTGGGAACAACATACTGTGGGACAGCCATGGACATCAGCTGTTTGAAGCTGTCTGAGTCCACTCAGCCTGAATGACAGCATTTCAAAGGCCAGTAGTTTAGAAATGCTGGCATTCAGGCCCAGGGCTCGAGGGTGGGTAGGTGGGAATTTGCACTTTCTCTCCAAGGTTTGTGAGATGGAGAGCTGAACGCTGCCGTGTGACATGGTGGAGATGCTTGGTGACACAGGTGGTGTTGTCGGTGTCACATCCTCTGTTTGGTGGGCGGCAGGTGCCAACATTCCTCCCAAGGCGGAGGAAGAGGCCGAGGCAGCAGCAGAAGAGGGAGCAAGGGGAGCCAGAGTGAGTTCCTTGCTTTTAAGGTGTTTACTCCACTGCAGTTCATGCTTTGCATGTAGATGCCTGGTCATGCAGGTTGTGCTAAGGTTCAGAACGTTAATGCCTCGCTTCAGGCTCTGATGGCACAGCGTGCAAACCACTCGGGTCTTGTCGCCAGCACATTGTTTAAAAGAAGTGCCATGCCAGGGAACTCCTTGAAGCTGCCTTTGGGATGCTCGGTCCCTGGTGGCGGTGGCCAGTAGCAGGCGAACTCTCTTGGAGGCGGCTGTTCTGCTTTTGTCCCATGCTCTCTTTTGCTACGCTGTTGGCTCGGTCTCACCACTGCCTCTTCCTCTGAACTATGAAAGTCAGTGGCACGACCTTCATTCCATGTGGGGCCTAGGGACCTCATCGTCCCCTGCATCTGTCTTCCACACAGTCTTCCTCCCTGACCTCCTGTTCGGTCTGCACACTGCAGAAAGATGCAGCAGTTGGCACCTGTGTTTCGTCATCATCAGAGACGCAGCGGACTCCGATGAGATGGTATTCCCATGTCCTCATCGACAGAAAACATCAGTGGTTGTGCATCAGTGCATTCTATGTCTTCCACCACTGGGGAAGGGCTAGGTGGATTCCCTTGGGAAACCCTGCCAGCAGAGTCTTCAAACAGCATAAGAGACTGCTGTGGAACACTGGGTGGGAGATAATGTTGTGAAACATGCTGGATCCACTGTCGGCCACCCAATTGACTAGCGCCTGTACCTGCTCAGGCCTTACCATCCTTAGAACGGCATTGGGCCCCACCAAATATCGCTGTAAATTCTGGCGGGTACTGGAACCTGCGGTAGTTGGTTCACTAGGACGTGTGGCTGTGGCAGAATGGCCACGCCCTCTCCCAGCACAAGAGGGTACACTAACACCACCACGATCCGCGTCCCTTACTAGATGTTTTCCTCATTGTTACCGCTCACCAAGCACCACAATAAGAAAAAATATTTGGCCCAATGTATTGATTTCAAATTCAGGCCTTTTTTACAGGCACCTAACACTATCTGCCTATTTATTTATGTAGCGTATTACACTAATCCATGCACAGCAGTAACCACTGATTTAGGGGAATATCTCTTTTAGGGCTAGTATTTAGGCCCTGGATGAAAGGTATCCTTTATGAACAGATTTACAATTGGCCTGCAACAGCTCGAACACCAGATTCAGGGTATTGCTATTTTGGCAATTGAATTTATCCCCAGAACAAAATATATGTTTTGGCGGACAATATGAAACTTGACCTGCAACAGCTGGGACACCAGATTCAGGGTATTGCTATTTTGGCAATTGAATTTCACCCCAGAACAAAATATATGTTTTGGCGGATACTATTATACTTTGCCAGCCAAAGCTGAAACCACTGATTTATGGTATTGCTATTTTGGCAATTGAATTTCACCCCAGAACAAAATATATGTTTTGGCAGACACTATTATACTTTGCCAGCCACAGCTGAAACCACTTATTTATGGTATTGCTATTTCAGCAAATGAATTTCACCCCAGAACAAAATATATGTTTTGGCGGACACTATGAATCTTGGCCTGCAACAGCTGGTACACCAGATTCAGGGTATTGCTATTTTGGCAATTGAATTTCACCCCAGAACAAAATATATGTTTTTATGGACACTATGAATCTTAGCCTGCAACAGCTGGGACACCAGATTCAGGGTATTGCTATTTTGGCAATTGAATTTCATCCCAGAACAAAATATATGTTTTGGAGGACACTATTATATCTTTGCCAGCCAAACCTGAAACCACTGATTTATGGTATTGCTATTTTGGCAATTAAATTTCACCCCAGAACAAAATATATGTTTTGGAGGACACTATTATACTTTGCCAGCCACAGCTGAAACCACTGATTTATGGTATTGCTTTTTTGGCATTTGAATTTCACCACAGAAAATAATCTATCCTTTGCCAGACAGCAGACAGTATTATACTTGGCTAGCCAAAGCTGGAACATCAGATTTAGGGGATTGGTATTTGGGCAATTGTATTTAATCCCTTAATAGAATATAGAAATTGCTATCCTGAGTTTCTAGGGGTGACAATTAGCACAGCCAAGCCCCTGATGTAGGATATAGCAAAAAAAAAAATAGTATTGATGGAGAGATGGACTTGGTGGCAGCTTGTTCTGGTGCACCACAAGTCACAAAATGGCCGCCCGATCACCCCAGAAAATAATTGACAGAAAAACGCTCTGTGCAGCCTAAAAACCAGTGAGCAAGTAACTAGCAGAAGTTCGATCATTCACAGCTGTAGATCGATCTGTTCATTTGGTGCTGTTGCTGACTTTTCCCTGCCTAATCTCGCCCTCACAGAAGCTGCGTCCTCTCCTACACTAATCAGAGCAGTGTGACGTAGCGGCGCTACGTGACTCCAGCTTAAATAGAGGCTGGGTCACATGCTGCACTTAGTCAATCACAGCCATGCAATTAGTAGGCATGGCTGTGATGGGCTCTTAGGGCAAGAAGTAAACGCTAGCTGATTGGCTGCTGTGCAGCCCTTCAGAAAGCGGGAAGTATCGCTAAACAACGAACCCGAACCCGAACTTTTTGAAAATGTCCGGGTTCGGGTCCATGTCCCGACACCCCAAAATTCGGTACGAATCCGAACTATGCTCGAACTGTTCGCTCAACACTACTGCTGACGTTTACCCCGTGCTGTGCTGAAGTTGGGGGTGAGGTTCTTTCGATGACCGAATGTGGGGTGGTAGAAGAGTGGTAAGAGGAGGAGGAGGATGATGTGGAGTAGAAGAAGGAAGCAACAGGAGGCTACGAATAATGCCCTGCTATCCTCGGTGGTGGAAGGACATGCTATCCGCCTCGGGCCCAGCCGCCACTATGTTTATCCAGTGTGCAGTTAGGGAGATATAACGACTCTGGCCATGCTTACTGGTCCATGTATCTGTGGTTATGTGGACCTTGCCACAGATGGCGTTACATAGCGCACACTTGATTTTATCCTCCACTTGATTGTGCAGGGAAGGGACGGCTCCTCTGGAAAAGTAGTGGCGGCTGGGAACAACGTACTGGGGACAGCCACCACCATCAGCTGTTTGAAACAGTCCATCTCCACCAGACGGAATGACAGCATTTCAAAAGGCCAGTAATTTTGAAATGCTGGCATTCAGGGCCAGGGCTCGAGGGTGGGTAGGTGGGTATTTCCTCCTTCTCTCCAATGTTTGGGAGATGGACAGCTGAATGCTGCCGTGTGATATGGTGGAGAAGATGCTTGGTGATGGTGTCGTATGTGGTGGTGTTGGTGGAACATCCTCTGTTTGCTGGTTGCCAGGTGCCACGGTGATGCCAGAGGTGGAGTGAGGAGCCGAGCCAGCAGCAGAAGAGGGAGCAGGAGGACCATGAGAGAGTTCCTTGTTTTTAATTTGTTTACTCCACTGCAGTTCATGCTTTGCATGTAGATGCTGTGGTAAGGTGCAGGGTGCCGTCGTGGATGGCAGGTATGTGTCACCGAGGTTCATAGCCTCGGTGAGGTAAGAGCCGTTTTGTTGATGTCAGCAGCAGCTAGTGCTACTGACATAGTTTTAAATAGCATGGCTGCAAAGCCGATCCGGGCCGGCTCTACCGGGAGCAGCTAAAGTGTAGGGTGGGTGGCTGCTCCTCACGACCCAGTCCTGGTTTTGGGCTGGGTTTAAAAGCTCAGCCAGCACCAGCAGCTGAGAGAGTGATTGTCTTGTAAGCTGTTGCTAGTGCTGTGGAGCTCTCTGGGCTGGAAGGACGTGCCCAGCAAGGAGGCGTGCAGCCGTCCTGGAACCCTGAAGGAGGATTGTCCTGCGGCTGGGCTGACAGCCAGGTGCGAACCCGCACATCAAACCTGCCAGGTGAATGGAACCTGTGTTTGGACTTTTTGTTTTCCCCTTCATTTGCTGATGTGTGTGACTTAACACCAATTGACTTTCTGCTGTTATTTTGATGCAAGTGTGAATAAAACACTGTTTTCCGCACCTTCTGGACTCCCTGTTGCCTCTATACTGCACCCGCACCGCTGTCTACCAGAGCGACTCCCACATTTGGTGTCGGATGCGGGCATGCGCAGTGAGGCTGGCGTGAACGCCCGGTTTGTTTTTGCTGGGCACGACTGGATGTCCTATATTCGGCCGGCAAAGTTGCAGCCTGTGTTCCCTGACAAAATGGAGGCGGCTGTGAAAGCCCTCATAGAGGCTAACGTGCAGCAGCGGGAGACCAACCAGCTACTGCTACAGCACGTGATGGCGTTATAAGCGGCAGGAGCGTCCCACCACGCCCACGATGCCCGGAAAGCTGTCCGTGCAGCGATCCCTAAGATGATCCCCTCGGATGATGTTGAGAACAGTGGGCAGAGGTCGTCGCTCCGTTCCTGGCGTCTGGACCCCAGCAAGTATTGTTTGACCTCCCAGATGACCAAGCAGCTGACTACCCGACCGTGAAAGGTGAGATCCTGGCAAGACTGGGGTGAAATGTTTTGGTCCGGCCCAGCGGGTGCATCAGTGGGAGTTTAACCCGGCTGAACCCGCCAGACCACAATACTATGACTTGCTACAACGGTTGCAAAAATGGCTGCAGCCAGACATACTGACTCCCACTGCTATGCTCGACCGTCTGTTAGCCGATGTCTTCTGGAGGGCTTTGCCATACCCTCTCCAGTACTGGATCGGCCAGGTGTCACCTGGGAATGCCTTAGAGATGGTCGACCTGGTGGAGCGATATGAGGCCACCAGAAACCTGCAGGGGGTTCTTTTGGGAGGGGACCAGTCAAACCCAGGAAATCTCCACCCCAGACCCGGCGGCCGGCCAAACCCGCCTGGGATGTACCCTTGCAGACCCATCCCCAGTGGTCTGCTGGCAGTGTCGGGAGCCTGGACACATAAGGGCCGACTGTCCACGCCGGGAGAACCCATGGAGACTAATTATGGGTACCGGGCTTCCATGTATGCCCGGAGACTGTGTGCGACCGCACCCCGAGACAATAGACAATCGTCATCTGTGCCAGGTGCAAGTTGGTGATAACCTGGCAGTGGCGCTGTTGGACTCATGGAGCCTAGTAACCTTGGTAAGTGCTGCCCTGGTACAGCCCACCCAGTATACGGGCCGGAAAGTTGGTGTGGTGTGTATACACGGAGACTTAAAGGACTATCCCACTGCTGTAATGTCTCTGTCCACGGCGGCCGGCACATGGACTTGTGAAGTGGCGATCTCCTCAAAGCTACCCTATGAACTAATAATTGGGAGAGACTTCCTGGTTTTCCGTCACTATGGCCTGAGGTGAAAGTGACTAATGGCCCTGAGACAGGGGTAACTCCTAGCTGAGTGGCCTGGTTCCAGTGGGAGGCCAGAGCCCTGGGAGCCCGAGTCCGAAGGGCCTGCGGTAGGGGTGACCACCACTGCAGTGATAGAGGGGGAGACACCCCCACTGAGTGCAATGGTGGGAGACATGGAGGACTTGCCACCAGGGCCTGAGTTGGCAGACCTCCACGTCTCCGGAGATAATTTTGGGACCGCACAACACCAGGACCAAACCCTAACCAGGGCCTGGGAAAGTGTCGTAATAATTGATGGTAAACCCCAGAAACCTGGGGCTGAATTAATGTTTCCGCGATTCATTGTTCTTCAGGATATGTTGTATCGGGTGAACCAAATCCGAGGTGAGCCAGTTGAACAGTTGGTGGTGCCCACAGCGCACCGCAAGCTTGTCATGGAGCTTGCCCACCAACATGTTCTTGGGGACACTTGGGGTGGCAGAAAACCCAGGACCGCATACTGCAGCGGTTTTATTGGCCCGGTGTGTTCAAGGAGGTAGAAAATTATTGTAAGTCCTGTCCGACCTGTCAGATAAATAGCCCCCAGCCACATTTCCGTAGTCCTCTGGTACCTCTTCCAACTATTGAGGTCCCGCTTGAGCGAATCGCTATGGATCTAATTGGGCCTGTACCAAAGTTCGCCAGGGGCCACCAACACATTCTGGTAGTTCTCGACTATGCCACTCGGTATCCGGAGGCGGTGCCTCTGCGACATACCTCAGCTAAGCTCATTGCCAAAGAGTTAATGGAAATGTTTTCCGTGTGGGCCTGCCAAAAGAGGTTCTGACAGACCAAGGGACCCCTTTTATGTCCAAAGTTATGAGGGAACTGTGTAAATTATTGCGTATAAAGCAGTTGCGGACGTCCGTTTACCATCCGCAAACGGACGGTCTTGTCGAGAGGTTTAACCAAACTTTAAAAATATGTTAAAAAGGGTGGTGTCTAGAGATGGGAAGGACTGGGACCTGCTTCTGCCCTATCTCATGTTCCGCAGTGCGAGAGGTACCCCAGGCCTCTACTGGGTTCTCGCCCTTCGAACTGCTTTATGGCAGACACCCTCGGGCCTGTTGGATATCGCCAAGGAAGCGTGGGAACAACAGCCTGTCCCCACAAAAGTGTCATTGAGTATGTCACCCAGATGCAGGAACGGATGGAAAGGGTGTTGCCGCTGGTCCGGGAGCATATGGAGGCAGCGCAACAAGCCCAGAGTAGGGGTGTACAATCGTCAGGCCTCGGGTACAGGGCTTCAATCCGGAGATCGGGTTTTGGTTCTGGTACCCACCCTTGACAGCAAATTCCTAGCTAGGTGGCAGGGCCCCTATGAGGTGATCGAGAAGGTAGGGGAAGTGAATTACAAAGTACACCAGCCAGGCGGCGCAAGCCGGAGCAGGTGTACCACGTGAATTTACTAAAGCCGTGGAAAGATAGGGACACGGCCGACGACCACAGCCCCGGCCAGGGCTTCTAGGTGAAAAGGGTCCAGCCCCACAGTTCGAGGCCTGCGAAGCGGTAACCACGGTAAAATTGCAGACAGCCTGTCTTCCAAACAAGTTCAGGAAGTCAGGGAGTTCATCAGTCGGAACACGGATGTGTTCTCGACCTCCCTGGCCGCACGCCTCTCATCCAACATGACATCGCCACTGAGCCTCAGGCCAAGATCCGGTTAAAACCATACCGGGTACCCGAGGCTCGGCGACGGGCCATCGCGGAGGAAGTGCAATTAATGTTGAAGCTTGATGTCATTGAGGAGTCGAAAAGTGAGTGGGCCAGTCCCATAGTCCTCAATACCCAAGCCGGATGGGACGCTGCGGTTCTGCAACGATTTTCGCAAGTTAAATGAAGTGTCCAAGTTTGATGCGTATCCCATGCCCCGGGTAGACGAGCTTGTTGAGAATTTAGGACAAGCCCGGTATTTTTCTGTGCTAGACCTCACTAAAGGGTACTGGCAGGTACCCTTAACGGAGTTGGCCAAGGAAAACGCTTTGTTACTCTCGCAGGGCCTGTATCACTACAAGGTGTTACCCTTTGCCTGCATGGCGCCCCGCCACCTTCCAAAGGTTAATGGACATAGTGCTGCGACCTCATCGTCGGTACGCCTCGGCCTACTTAGATGATGTAATCATCCACAGCACCGACTGGGAAAGCCATTTGCCCAAAGTGCAGGCGGTAGTGGATGCCCTGAGGAAAGCTGGACTAACCGCCAATCCAAAGAAGTGTGCGATTGGCTTGGAAGAGACCAAATATCTGGGATATGTAATTGGGCGGGAGTCATCAAGCCGCAGGTGACTAAGGTGGAAGCCATACGTAACTGGGTCCCCGACCGGTCACTACCAGGCAGGTAAAATCGTTCCTGGGGATTGTAGGGTACTACATGAGGTTTGTGCCCCACTTTGCCACGATAGCAGCACCATTGACGGACCTATTGAAGGGGCGAAAGTCTGGAAAGGTTAGCTGGAGTGAGAAGGCGGAGGAGGCTTTCTCCGCGTTGAAGTCGGCCCTGTGTGGGTCCCCGGCTTTGGTGACGCCCGACTTCAACAGGGAGTTCGCCGCACAGACCGACGCCTCGGAGGTAGGCCTCAGTGCTGTAATTGTCTCAGGAGGTCAACGGGAAGAACATCCCGTTGTTTTCCTGAGCCGTAAGCTCAGTCCCGCCTGAGACCAGGTATAGCATAGTGGAGAGGGAGTGCCTTGCTATCAAGTGGGCACTCGAATCTCTCCGCCTACTACCTGTTAGGAGGAGGTCTCCGTCTGGTGACCGACCATTCCCCTCTCAAGTGGATGAGCCAGGCCAAGGAGAGGAATGCTCGGGTCACCAGGTGGTTCCTATCCCTGCAGAACTTCAAGTTCTCCGTGGAACATAGGGCAGGCCGCTTGCAGGGTAATGCAGATGCCCTTTCCCGCCCACTGCCCCTCATGTGTCCACCCCCTCAGGGCTGAAACAAAGGGGGGTATGTGGTAAGGTGCAGGGCTGCCGCCGTGGATGGTAGGTAGGTGTCACCGAGGTTCATCCAACCCCCCACCCTCTGACCTTCCGATCTCCCTATAATGGATGCACCGGTTAGGCCGATCATGCACATGTTCTGAATAGGAAGATGAAATAACAGACTCCTCTGGCAGTGGCTTATCTCCACTGATCAGCCGAACTCATAAACTGATGTGTTATGGCCACTACAAGTTTGCAACTGCTGCATTTTTGTGCATAGCAACAGTCCAAAATTCGACTCACATCTCAGAGTATTCGAGCTCCAGCTGAGAGATTCCACTGGAGGTAAATTCAGGCTCTTTGACTTCTCGGCGGTATCGTCCTTTTCATCCAGTTTGTTCTGCATCATTTGGTCAATGCTGCTGAACACCTGAAACACCCAGAAAAATATTGATAAATAATTGAAGAAATGACCAAAAAAAAATATCTCAGATCTTACATCTTGTGAAACATATTTAAATTTTAAATATTTAAATTCTCACTGGATGTGACTACTAATGCATGTGCATGACTAAACTAATAATGCTAATACGAGATAAGGTCTGAATTGGGTACACAGCCCTGCTTTATCCACTTGTGACCATGGAGAAGGCCAGAAGTTGTACGAGATTAGAAAAACATGGCTACTTTCTTCAGGATGCAGCGCCACTCTTCCCCATTGGCTGTGTCTGGTACTGCACATAAGAGCCAGGCACTGCATCTGGAAGAAGGAAGCTACAGTATGTTATATAATCTCTGTATCAGTTAAAATGGCCGATTAAATGGTTTGATGGTTATATTTTATATGCTGTCCCAGAAATAGTAAAATGGATGTAAGATGAAAACAAAAGGAATGAGATTAGGTTGAGCGAACTTAGTTTAAGTTCGGCGTCCAAAGTTCGGGTTATCGAAGAACCTCGTTATGGATTCCGCTACCACGGAACATAACGGAATTTGGAATCCATAAGGTGATTCTTCGATGGACCCAACCTGGACGCCGAACTTAAAAACAAGTTCGCGCAACCGTCCTTCACTGCTCTACTTCCTTCTTCTCCTCAACACAGAGCACAGGAGCTCCGCCTCTCATGTCACATGATCATTATACCAGGCCCTTTACCACCTCTTATCCAATCCAGTACTGAGCCACGCCCTGCACCAGGTTCGGGTTCATCGAAGAATTCCCTTATGGATTCCAAATTCCGTACGGTCCGTGGTAGTGGAATTTTGCAGAACGGGTGTGGACCCATTTATTTCATTAGGGCCGCAAAGATGCGGACAGAACACCGTGGCCCCACGAAAACAGAAAGAGATGCTCCTATTCTTGTCCGCAATTGTGACAAGAATAGGCATTTGTATCATAGTGCGGGCCATGTGCGGTCCGCAGAGTGCAGAACCACACGAGCCAGTGTTTGCTTAACTGCAATCTGTGGACCCCAAAACACCACGGTCGTCTGAATGTAGCCTTAATAGTACATATACTTACTTTAGAGAACCTATGTGAGGATGAGGAAAAACTGTCTAATTTCCATACTGAAATCCTCGTCATTAGTATCATCCTCCTCCTCTGTTTCCATATGATGGTATTTTTCAGACCGGGCTAAAAAGTAAAAATAATCAATCATTAAAAAAAATATATAGTTTACACTTTATCGCAAGGGGCTGGAAAAAAATGATCCTTTTATAAAAAATCTAATAATTTTTAAGGGGTTGTCTCATGAACAAGGATGGAGAATCACTCTGAAAAAGCAGTACTCGATCGGGTGGATTCAAGCAGGTCTTGAAATACAAAGAGTGTCATTCATTTCAATGACCTCCCTACTGCTGCAGGGAAAATACCAGGCTGGTTGTGGCTTCTCCGGGCAATATTAGCTGCTTGCCAGTCTTGGGATCAGAAGATTGCCCTGGTGGTTGCATTCTGAAAGGAGTTGTCTCTGCTGATACCACCTTTAATAAGTGTGTCTATAGAGATGTGACCATCCAATTAAAGAGGCTCTGTCACTCGGTTCAAGTTCTACACCACCAGGCATTTAGCCTGGTAGGGTTGATGACACAGACAAAAACCAGACCTTTATTTCTCATGTAGTAGGTCCAGTATGGCCGAAAAGGAACTTTTAAAAGTATGCAAATGAGAATTTGAGCACTCGGAGGCGGGATTATGCCTTCCGAGCACTGCTTCTGCGACGCCCTGTTCCTTGCTCATGCCGGTCTTCTGCACCTAATCACGTCCCCATGTCCTTTGATTGACAGCAATGAAGCAGTAGAATTTGTATAAACATATAGAAATAAATCCTGCAGTCTACAACGTCACAGGTCACTTCCATGCAATAGCACGGTCTGGATATCTCATTGTACTTACTGTCAAAGTAGCTTGTGTCATCTTCAGATTCAAGCTGAGGGATGAACTCTGCTTTCTGTCTTAGTAAACTGTTCCAGTCTAAGGCACAAAAGAAGGGATGTTGCTTCACCTCATAAGTTCCTCCTGGGGAAGAAACGGGCCGAAAGAGTTAGGAATGACAAGACAATTCCATATAAGATCAGTCCTTTATGTCTCTATATTTAAAGGGATTGTCCCATCCTGGACTCTCATGGCCGAGGTGGGAATTATCACAGTCCGCACCTGCTAGGAGAGATGGAGTTATGGACATGGCTGAACACTGAAACGGGACAACCCCTTTAATTAATGTGATTTTTTTCACAACATTCTGAATTATTATGTCAAAACCTTCAACAGAACAACACACATTCCAATAACCTATTAGCATGCCATTGCAAAACCTCTTCAATATGTGGCACTTGTACTCTGTAAAAAACCAAATTAATAAAAAACAGCGCCGGACTCCGCCGTACACAGAACTCATATGGCCCCATAGCAAGAAGGGACGCAATCCCTAATTATGTGCAGATTCATTTCAGAAATTGAAAAAGTTAAAAATTTAAATTGAAAAAGTTCAATCACAAAACTCTGCCTATAGTAACCAACAGGTTGACCCATATTCATTTTAATACATGCACAGTACTTCTTTTGTAAAGGGTGTCTGTCAGCAGTTGTCAATGCAAAACTGCTGACAGACATAAGTGGAAACAGCGGACAGGAGCTGATACATACTCCTGTTCCTGGCTTTTAGGCCGGGTTCAGACTTCAGCACGTTTATAGCTGCGTCAAACGCGCTGTAAACGCTCAACACATGAAAACCAATGCTTCCCTATGGCCCTGGTTCTCACTTGAGCGCTTTACAGCGCGTTTGAACGCACTGAAAACGCCCTACGCCTCAAAAAAGTTCTTGAGCTTCTTGGGGCGTTTCGTCGCGCGTGATAGTGATTGACGCCACAGTAGTGAGGGAGTGATGTAAAATGATCTTTAATTGCCATGGCTCTCGATCTAGCAGGTGCACCAGAAGTGCACTGGGGACAGCCCTCAGACCCCAGGGTCCGAAACGCATCAATTTTATCGCTGTACAGTGTGTTTGTACATTTCTTGTTGCCACGTAATTAAAAGGAAGATATTGCACTAAATACCCAAGCAGTGCCAGATATCCTTTTTATGCACCTGAAGTTACCACTTAGAAGCTTCTCTGAATCACCTTGCACGCTGGAATCTACATGTGGGGTGAGCTGAAATTTTCCATGAATGACTACAGTACTGGGGGCTCAGTGTATGACACAGCACCTCCCTTCCGCTGTGAGCGATGGCTGTATCGCCAAGACAGGAAACTGCTACAGCCGCCACTAATAGCAGAGGAGCGGCATGTTGAGTGGCTCACAGCACTGCAGACTCTGTTGCCCACCCGATACACTTCTGGTAGAAGCACCCGCAGAAAACAAAGCTCATTTTTAGGGATTGTCGTACTTGTTTGACAAGTTTGGGGTTCGGGTTCTATTACAATTCCGATATGGATTCCGTTACCATGGCCCATAATGGAATTCTATGATAGAATGCATAACGGAAACCAGACGGATCCGTTGTAGCGCATAGACTTCTATTATGACGGAATGCAAACGGAATGCCTCTTAAAGGCATTCAGTCATAGAATTCCGTTATGGCACGTGGTTACGGAATCCATATCGGAATTGTAATAAAACCCGACCACGATCTTGTAAAACACAGGTTCGCTTATCCCTATTCATTTTACATCATTCCCTAGATTAAAAGCAGAGACTGAGGTATGCATGAGCTCCTGTCCCCTGCCTCTACCTGTGTCTGTCAGCAGCTTTGCATAGAAAAAAAAATTGCTGACAAACCCCCTTTAAAGGCTCTGAACACCTTCAAAGTCAAAATCTTTCTACTGGCCCAACAGATCTAACTTGAATTATGTCACAACTCTGCAGCAGGTCTTCATTTCCTATCATTTTGTTTCTACAGCTCTTAGGCAGACTAAGCAACACGACAAATTCTGCTTAGTGTCGGTAGTGGTCGTAACACAAAGCATTGGAACATTTTCTAGTTCTAGTGAACCCTGGAATACAGAACAAAGGAAGGGCTGAGAATAATCCAATTATGGATATACGGTGTAATTTAAGTCACACATAAACGTGAATCTGAATTTGAGCGGCGGACTCCTTGTTAAGCACAATTATACTGAAATATGAGAGATGGGCATGCTATCTCATTACCGCTAATAAGGCAGCAGGAAAGTCCTCTAATGTTGGAAAAGACAAGGAAACATGAATCCTGCCAGACCACACCTGACCTGACCTAGCATGCCGGAGATACAGGCAGTGACTGACAAGAACAAGGACCATGAGCAGCAACACGCAGGTATCATACATTAATCAGAATCCAGCAATTAGGGCTGACAAGTAGAGATGAGCGAACATTAAAAAAAAGTCCGGACTTTTTTTTTATGTTCGCTCATCTCTACTGACAAGTAGTGGGACCATGGACATAAGAAGAACCAATGGCGTGTCATGTATTCTGATTAAATATAAAAAAAATTCCTTTAGAATCAATGTCATCAGAATTTTGGAGACACCATTTCAATTAGATAATAAATAAGATCATTTAAAAGGGTTGTCACAAGAATAATATTCTACAGTTTTCAAATAAGCAACTGGATCTGAATATTTTTGTAATAGCACATAATTAAAAATTCTGTATAGCCACCGAGTAATTCAATAAAATGTATATGTATAGCGCCACCTGCTTGTTTTTCTTGTTTTTTTTTTACGACTCACTGAGAAGGCCGCACATGCTCAGTTTCATCCTTCAATTCCCTCCTGAGCTGTGATAGTGAGAGAGCTGCAGCAGAAAGGACACTCCCCTTGAGCTGACAGATTGATATAAATTTAGCAGAGTAATTGGAGCAATGAATGTGGAGATCTCTGGATCCATGTGAGGTGCAGGGCTGGTTCTAGCTTTGTTAGAAAGAGATTGTCATGTACTATATGAAGTCTGATTTTCATTTTTTACATTAAATCATGAGATAACCCTTTTAAATAATTCATAATTGTCATGCCTTTTCATAAGTATATACACATTTATACATTATTATTGTTATAACGTGTATTCATGGCCTATAAGCAGCCATGTTGTACTAATGTTCACCCTTCTGTATGAACTTTTATTGTATAAAAGAAAAAAATATGGGTTCAAGGAAAGATTCTTCCTGGCAGATGTGGGCCTATCTAAGGGAGTGATTTTACCTCATCACTAGGCTATGAGCCGAGATAAAGTTACTTCCTGGCACTCGTCTGTCATCTCTTTATAATAAGATTTGGTAATGAGACAATCATATAATGTCTGATCATATAGTGGATCGTATTTAGTTTTGACACAAGTTAATATATATCACATATGTGTTGTTTTATGCTTCGTATATTGGATTTATTTTGTTACATGTTATAATCATATACTAACTTATATATATCCTGTGTGTGTATCACCAGAAGCGTGTATTCCTGAGGTATGTGGGAAAGCATGCTCAGTTGGATTTCTCTTAATGAGAAGTTGTTGATGAGAAAGTTGTGTTATTTTCATAAGATAAGGCACCTGTGAAATCCAAAACCCACACATTTGTTGTCTACATTTTAACTTTATGACGTAAGAACAGTTATACTAGTTTCTGGGAATCTAGGTTTTTAATTGCTTCAAGTGTCAGGGGGTATGCCTCCCTTTCTGATGTATGTCCCAGGTGCTGGAAGTTTACCACTTAACATGAAGTCACATTATATAAATTTAACTCTTAAAAGCTTCACACTTATAGGTTACACAACATTGCCGCCTAGGTATCAGCAGGTAACACTACATGTTCACCACAAAGCATTTTGGGTAATGTATGATCTCACAGTACCATTACCATATGTGCACACCCTCTGGTTTGGTTGGAAGACTGTTATCTAAAGGGGTGTATTCTTTTGATAAGTCTGTGAATATTAATCATAGACAGGATGAGAGAGGATTCCAGAAAGAAAGAAAAAGATTCTACAAACAAAGGACTAAAACAGAACGTGGTAAAGCTTTGGATTTTATCCTGGATCACGGGGAACCCTCTGGAGAGCTGACCGTCCCTCCGAGCCCTACTCACCTTTTGACCCTTGGTAACGTATATCTTGTTTATTGCTTGTGGTATTGATAAGTTACTTAGCCCGGTATATTGTCAAAGATCCCCATTTGTGGATCTGTAATTGATAAGGCTCTGATCAATTTTGATCATTCGCTTAGCAAAGATGAATATTGCAACTGAGGATCAGACATTGGTACCTAGTCCTTGGGAACTTTGATATTCCCTAGCCTGATACCGAGCTGGTAAATTTATAGTGCCGCCATATACCTCAATTGGTTAAAAGGTGATAGGAAGGGGTTGATGCCCCTACTCTTCTTTAATTTGAATTGTTGCATATCATTGCATTGATTGGCGATATTCAGTAGTATGAAAGTATTGGTATTATATTTCATTGTCTATCATTGTACAGGTTGTATTATCGATTTTGTATTTAGCACTTATGTATAATAAACTCACATATATTTTTGCATAGATGATGGTACCTTGTTTTCTTTCTAGTTGCACAAAATAATGAAGGTTCTCGTCAACGAGCTGAGAGGTTATTATGTCGCCCTCAATAACTTTGATATTTTTTACTTTGATCCTTTTTTGTATATAAAAGCATTTTTGCGCTTTATATCCGCGACATAATAATAAGGTTTATGGGAATACATTGTATTAAGTGTTTCTTCACTTAACAGCTTTACCCCTTTCTGGCCACCATATATAAAATAATGGCTAATTCCACGATCCTCCTGCCACTAGCTAGTTCATTTACATGCTTTGTTTGATGGCCTTAGGCGCTCTTGAACACAGCGCCATGATGAGGATAGGGCTGATAGTGACCCTCTACTTTGATAGGGAACTGGAAATTTGATCACCAATTCTAGGGAACTCTGCAGCAGATGGGATATAGGAGATGCAGGAGGACAACCACAGGCTCCTGTATAGAGATAACTAGTAAACATGATCTAGAGAGCGCAACAAGTAACCATATGGCCCAATAGCAAAACTGGGGAATGGGGCCCCATTTCACCATGATCACTTTCATCAATATATTCCAAAACACTTATGATTCAAAATGTTAAAGGATAAGACACATTGTGATGTCACAGTATAGAGATACTGCTCACATGGATGTCACAATATTGGCATAATACACACAGTGATGTCACAGTATAGAGATACTGCTCACATGGATGTCACAATATTGGCATAATACACACAGTGATGTCACAGTATAGAGATACTGCTCATGGATGTCACAATATTGGCATAATACACTACAGTGATGTCACAGTATAGAGATACTGCTCACATGGATGTCACAATATTGGCATAATACACACAGTGATGTCACAGTATAGAGATACTGCTCACATGGATGTCACAATATTGGCATATTACACACAGTGATGTCACAGTATAGATATACTGCTCACATGGATGTCACAATATTGGCATAATACACACAGTGATGTCAAAGTATAGAGATACTGCTCACATGGATGTCACAATATTGGCATATTACACACAGTGATGTCACAGTATAGATATACTCGCTCACATGGATGTCACAATATTGGCATAATACACACAGTGATGTCACAGTATAGAGATACTGCTTACATGGATGTCACAATATTGGCATAATACACACAGTGATGTCACAGTACAGAGATGATAAAGACACTGATGTCACAGTACAGGATAATCTACTCAGTGACTAGAATTATACATAACAGTGATGTCAATGCGCACTTATAATGTACATAGGGTGTCACAGTATATGAATAATGCAGTGATGTCACAGCACAAGAAAATGAAAAAGTAATGTAGTACCAGAAGGCACAATGCAAAACAGAAGTAGTACCCATGAGACTGCATAGAACAAATTAGAATTGGGACGGTATTACATTTTCAGTGGCCCCTTATAGACATTTTACCACTAACTGCACCTTAAGGCTGGAGTGGATAGCCCCTTAGTTTTTGGGCCCCATAGCAGCTGCTTTGCCTTTACCCTGGTAGTTACACCCATGCCGAGGTCTAATGGGTTGCAATGACTATACTTAGTGCATAGCTGCCAACAGTTCCAAATTTGCAGGGACAGACCCTAATTTTCAGAGACTGTCCTGGCAAGTTCAAGCTGCCACCGGCTAAAGAATGGGTGGGGATTATGTAAGCCCCACCCATAAGTTGGTAGTCTCATGGGTTTGTTCATTCCAGAGGCGGGGCCTACATGCCCTGAATTTACCAACTAAAATATTGTCAACTATGCCAGGGTTACCAGTGATCTGTATACGGAGGACGTAGCGAACACCATACAAATCATGTGTTCTCTAAACTAATCAATTTATGAATTTAGTGAAATGTAAAGAATAAATAATAATAGTAGAATTTTTTTTAAAAACATCCCAAAATTAAAGTGGACATTTCTCCAAACCAATACAGATCCTTCCTATCACACAGAAGATATGTAACCTCAAACACACAATACTTTTCCCCAGTCTGTTGCACCCCTATCTTAACTGTTTTGCAAAAAATTTCTCAACCGGATCATTATTATGTGCAAAAGTAGCATATAAAACTACAGGAGGTAGATACATGTAAAAGAAAAACAGGGCTTTGACCTTGGTGCTATAGCGATGAAGACGTATCACTATGCTCCAGAGAATTAGAGGATTCAGCTCCAGGATTATTGGTATTGATTAAAACCAACAACCTTATAACTGAAACTGAGAAAAATGAAAACTTGCTCAAATTGAAAACTAATAAAAAAAAAACGTGTCCCATTTAAATAAAGAATTGGGTAGAGTAAGGGGAAGCACCTCATCAAATTGTTCTCTGAGCAGCGAAACGCCCGTGGTTATAAAGGGGTTAACTAAATATTCACTTTACATATTGCAAAAGTTGGGGAACAAGCGTATAAACCAAAAGTAGTCACGGCTGAGGGCAATGACATTAGCCTGGCTGTCTGGGCTAGGACACAGAAGCTACGCGTGTACTGTTTAGCGGTGGAGTAATGGCCATTCTCCCTGCTTAGATCTGACATTATTAATGCTAAAACTGAAATGCCAATCAATACCAGGGCACTTCTTTTCAACTACTTTCCAACACATGCAGAGTGAGAACCTTAAAAAAAGACTCATGGCTGAGAACTCCTCTTAACAACAAACAGCCCTGGCAATGAAAGAGAACGGATGACTTGTCTCAAATGGCGATGGATCACCATAGCGGAAATCATCTGTATTTATGCAATCTTAAATAAATCACATAACTGCTTATGTGTGAATATTCTATGCATTTTTATTTAATTTTTTGTTTAAAAATGTGGGGACTATCCTAAGTATAGGTCATCAATCTTAAAATCCCGCTTAATATTAAGAAGGAACGTGCTGCCATACACAGTATTACGTTAGAATATACCCTGTTAGCGCATGAATTTTCAGGAGTACCACATTCATTTTCAGGAGTCTTCTGAGGCACTTCACAATGTCATACATCAGTGCCTCCAAAAAGGAAGAGAAAAAGGCCCACCTCAATGTGGACACGTCTGCTCTGCATCTCAGATATGACTGCACAGTACATAGATGCAAATTCACTTGCACTGGATGTCTTCTTTGGAGAAAGTATGAAAAGTATTAAACAAGAAAACTAGTTGTAGGCAAGTATATATACACAGTACTTATGGCAAAACATTTTACCTGTCCCAAGTCTTTCTAGAGGATTTTGCCTGAGTAGTAAAGTAATGAGGTCCTGAGCATCAGGCGGAGGAGCTTCTTCCTTTTCAGGCCAAATAATTTCATCTGTTACAAAAAAAAGAATATGTTATAGGGCAAAGAATGACTTGCTTGGATAAGAAATCTATACAAAACAAACAGCTTACTAAAACCAGGGAAAATGCCCAGATTATATTAATTTGCAGGCATATTCATTAATGCAAGCATGGAAAGATATTGCTGGGCAAATACAGAGGTTTTCATCTAAAAATTCTCAAATGCAAATTTTGGTCAGGAAGGAGCTGCGTAAATCAACCATAACTCAGTTGCTTATCCATGTGGTGCATCTTTTTTCTGTGAGTTATGTGTTTATATATTTTCATCCGCACATGTTTTATTTTGTGTAGGATGTTTGTGTGGTGCTTGTGGTTCGCGCCGGCATCCTCCATTGTATGCAATTTTTGCTGGGGATAGCCGTCATGCGAACCACATGCGGAGGAACTGCCCCCCAGTTAGAAACACGCCACAGTGTTTGGGGTCTGGAGCAGTCCCACCCATTTAGGCCACGCTTATTTTTGTGATTCTTGTTTTATATGTATTGAATGTGCCATTGCATATGGCTTGTAAACATTCTGTTGCACCTGGAAGCCGGTGTCACATGGTCTGTTGTAGGTGTAGCTTGCGGCCTCATGTGTTCCCCTATTGCATTGTTGGTCCTGCAGTGCAGGTGAGTGGGATGGGGCTGTAGGCTACTTAATACCTGTTCAGACCTTGTTCACACACCATAGGTAGTCTAGTGGTAGGACCCCATGTCATGCTGAGATACCGTGTAGTGGTGCCTAAAGGGGCCCGATATGTTCCTGATTGGAAATATTAGCGAATCTCTCAGCTTTTAACACCAGAGTGAGGGATTAGCCAGTGTTGTCAGTTGCTTATCCATGTGGTGCATCTTTTTCTGTGAGTTATGTGTTTATATATTTTCATCCGCACATGTTTTATTTTGTGTAGGATGTTTGTGTGGTGCTTGTGGTTCGCGCCGGCATCCTCCATTGTATGCAATTTTTGCTGGGGATAGCCGTCGCTGCGAACCACATGCGGAGGAACTGCCCCCAGTTAGAAACACGCCACAGTGTTTGGGGTCTGGAGCAGTCCCACCCATTTAGGCCACGCTTATTTTTGTGATTCTTGTTAAATCAACCATGTAAGAAGCTATAACATTAAAAGTCTGTTACTTACAGTTCCTTACTTACAGTTACTTACTAGTTATTAACAGAGATTATCCAGAATAAACAGATTATGTATTTCTGAATAGACTAGTGGTCCAAAATGTTCAAGGAAATGTGAGCTAACAGCGTACGCACATTAGGTAGAAGTAGAATGATCCTTTGGTGAACAATTGTCACCAATGCCACCATATACATTCTAGTCTATATTGAGAATCCCTCAAGTGATTGTCCTTCAGAAACATTTTCTCTCAGAAGTTAACACATTTCATCAAGTGAGAAAACATGTATGTCATTGATAGAATTTAGATAAAATGTAAAAGTCAAGGTAGTTGACATAGTTTGAGACACCTCTTAACCATGGAAGGATCTTGGAGTTAATGAAGATTATGGTCACATGGTATTATGGTCATCGCAGTTGTGGATCCCCCGTTTTTGAGGTTTAGTAGGATATTTCATCGTAGACCAGATGTGCTTTGAATGGCAACTTTTTTTTGATTGGTCAAGATGGTTGCCATCTTTTGGGTAGAATTTGCCTAAAATGTATTGGTTAATTAGTATGGCCAATCGATTTCTTGGGTCAGCGGTAGGTTTTTGTCTGCCCAAGCAACAGGCTGTCCATTGGTTAGGGAGTCCTTGGGACATGGCTATGTGGGCTATAAATTTGGGCAGGTTGGGGCTTCACCCATCTTACTGCTGCCAGAATCATCAATCAACCTTATTTCTTTTTTGCGTTGCAGAATTTTTTGTTAACCTGGGGTAAATGGCCTTTACATTGAAGAGTTTTGCTACAGCTCAAGCTGATGGCTGAGCTCATGTCAATTATCAGTATTACATTATGATCAGTATTATTTTGATATTTATTGCCAAACTTTTTTGGCTCGTTTTGAAGTTCTGAGTTTATTCGCTTACAATATAACAGTACAGGTTAACTAATAAAGCCCATGGCCAATTGATTCCCCTGAAGAATTCTGAGTGTGTCTTATTTTCTATGGTTAGGGTTATTAGTCCTAGTGAGCAATACGTAACTGGAA
>JAKVIS010002653.1:0-21509 GCA_033119425.1 Bufotes viridis | reverse complement strand
ACACTGTATATATATAATATCAGGTATATAAGGTGTGTATGATGTGGTATGAAGTACATAATATATAACAAACGGTATATGTATAATATTAACATTTATATAAGGAGTGTATGATGTAATATGATGTATATAATGTATAACACACTGTATATATATAATGTCAGTTATATAAGGTGTGCATGATGTAGTATGAGGTATATAATATAAAACACACTGTAGATGTATAATATTATCACTTATATAAGGAGTGTATGATGTATGAGGTATATAACATATCACACACTGTATATGTATAATATTATCCTTTATATAAGGAGTGTATGATGTATATTATGTATAACACAATGTATATATATATTTTCAGGTATATAAGGTGTGCATGATGTAGTATGAGGTAAATAATATAAAACACACTGTAGATGTATAATATTATCACTTACATAAGGAGTGTATGATGTATGAGGTAATTAACTTATAAAACACTGTATGTGTATAATATTATAATTTATATAAGGAGTGTATGATGTAGTATGATGTATATCATGTATAACACACTGTATGAGTATAATATCAGGTATATAAGGTGTGCATGATGTAGTATGAGGTATATAATATAAAACACACTGTAGATGTATAATATTATCACTTATATAAGGAGTGTATGATGTATGAGGTATATAACATATCACACACTGTATATGTATAATATCCTTTATATAAGGAGTATATGATGCATATTATGTATAACACAATGTGTATATATATTATCAGGTATATAGGGTGTGTATGATGTAGTATGAGGTATATAATATAAAACACACTGTATATGTATAATATTATCACTTATATAAGGAGTGTATGATGTATGAGGTATATAACATATCACACACTGTATATGTATAATATTATTCTTTCTATAAGGAGTGTATGATGTATATTATGTATAACACAATGTATATATATATTATCAGGTATATAAGGTGTGTATGATGTAGTATGAGGTATATAATATAAAAGACAATATAGATGTATAATATTATCACTTATATAAGGAGTGTATGATGTATGAGGTATATAACATATCACACACTGTATATGTATAATATTATCCTTTATATAAGGAGTGTATGATGCATATTATGTATAACACAATGTATATATATATTATCAGGTATATAAGGTGTGTATGATGTAGTATGAGGTATATAATATAAAAGACACTGTAGATGTATAATATTATCACTTATATAAGGAGTGTATGATGTAATTAACTCATAACACACTGTATATGTATAATATTATAATTTATATAAGGAGTGTATGATTTATATAATATATAACACAATGTATATATATAATATCAGGTATATAAGGTGTGTATGATATAATATGAGGTATATAATATAAAAGACACTGTAGATGTATAATATTATCACTTATATAAGGAGTGTATGATGTATGAGGTAATTAAATATAACACACTGTATATGTATAATAGTATAATTTATATAAGGCGTTTATGATGTCGTATGATTTATATAATATATAACACAATGTATATATATAATATCAGGTATATAAGGTGTGTATGATGTAGTGTGAGGTATATAATATAAAACACACTGTAGATGTATAATATTATCACTTATATAAGGAGTGTATGATGTATGAGGTACATAACATATCACACACTGTATATTTATAAATATTATCATTTATATAAGGAGTGTATGATGTAGTATGATGTATATCATGTATAACACACTGTATATATATAATGTCAGTTATATAAGGTGTGCATGATGTAGTATGAGGTATATAATATAAAACACACAGTATAAAAGACACTGTAGATGTATAAGATTATTACTTATATAAGGAGTGTATGATGTATGAGGTAATTAACATATAACACACTGTATATGTATAATATTATAATTCATATAAGGAGTGTATGATGTAGTATGATGTATATCATGTATAACACACTGTATATATATAATGTCAGTTATATAAGGTGTGCATGATGTAGTATGAGGTAAATAATATAAAACACACTGTAGATGTATAATATTATCACTTATATAAGGAGTGTATGATGTATGAGGTATATAACATATCACACACTGTATATGTATAATATTATACTTTATATAAGGAGTGTATGATGTATATTATGTATAACACAATGTGTATATATATTATCAGGTATATAAGGTGTGTATGATGTAGTATGAGGTATATAATATAAAACACTGCATATGTATAATATTATCACTTATATAAGGAGTGTATGATGTATGAGGTATATAGCATATCACACACTGTATATGTATAATATTATCCTTTATATAAGGAGTGTATGATGTATATTATGTATAACACAATGTATATATATATTATCAGGTATATAAGGTGTGTATGATGTAGTATGAGGTATATAATATAAAAGACACTATAGATGTATAATATTATCACTTATATAAGGAGTGTATGATGTATGAGGTAATTAAATCATAACACACTGTATATGTATAATATTATAATTTATATAAGGAGTGTATGATTTATATAATATATAACACAATGTATATATATAATATCAAGTATATAAGGTGTGTATGATATAATATGAGGTATATAATATAAAAGACACTGTAGATGTATAATATTATCACATATATAAGGAGTGTATGATGTATGAGGTAATTAACATATAACACACTGTATATGTATAATAGTATAATTTATATATAGTCGTGTATGATGTCGTATGATTTATATAATATATAACACAATGTATATATATAATATCAGGTATATAAGGTGTGTATGATGTAAGTGTGAGGTATATAATATAAAACACACTGTAGATGTATAATATTATCACTTATATAAGGAGTGTATGATGTATGAGGTACATAACATATCACACACTGTATATGTATAATATTATCATTTATATAAGGAGTGTATGATGTAGTATGATGTATATCATGAATAACACACTGTATATATATAATGTCAGTTATATAAGGTGTGCATGATGTAGTATGAGGTATATAATATAAAACACACTGTATAAAAGACACTGTAGATGTATAATATTATCACTTATATAAGGAGTGTATGATGTATGAGGTAATTAACATATAACACACTGTATATGTATAATATTATAATTTATATAAGGAGTGTATGATGTAGTATGATGTATATCATGTATAACACACTGTATATATATAATATCAGGTATATAAGGTGTGTATGATGTGGTATGAAGTACATAATATATAACAAACGGTATATGTATAATATTAACATTTATATAAGGAGTTTATGATGTAATATGATGTATATAATGTATAACACACTGTATATATATATAATGTCAGTTATATAAGGTGTGCATGATGTAGTATGAGGTATATAATATAAAACACACTGTATATGTATAATATTATCCTTTATATAAGGAGTTTATGATGTAATATGATGTATATTATGTATAACACAATGTATATATATATTATCAGGTATATAAGGTGTGAATGATGTAGTATGAGGTATATAATATAAAAGACAATGTAGATGTATAATATTGTCACTTATATAAGGAGTGTATGATGAATGAGGTAATTAACTTATAAAACACTGTATATGTATGTATTATTATGTATATATTTATATAAGGCGTGTATGATGTCGTATGATTTATATAATATATAACACAATGTATATATATAATATCAGGTATATAAGGTGTGTATGATGTAGTATGAGGTATATAATATAAAACACACTGTAGATGTATAATATTATCATTTATATAAGGAGGGTATGATGTAGTATGATGTATATAATGTATAACACACTGTATATATATAATATCAGGTATATAAGGTGTGTATGATGTGGTATGAGGTATATAATATAAAACAAACTGGATATGTATAATATTATTATTTATATCAGGAGGTTATGATGTAGTATGATGTATATAAGGTATGTATGATGTAGTATGAGGTATATAATATAAAAGACACTGTATATGTATAATATTATCACTTATATAAGGAGTGTATGATGTATGAGGTAATTAACATATAACACACTGTATATGTATAATATTATAAATTATATATGGAGTGTATGATGTAGTATGATTTATATAATGTATAACACAATGTATAAGAATATATTTATATATAATATCAGGTATATAAGGTGTGTATGATGTAGTATGAAGTATATAATATAAAAGACACTGTAGATGTATAATATTATCACTTATATAAGGAGTGTATGATGTATGAGGTAATTAACTTATAACACACTGTATATGTATAATATTATAATTTATATAAGGAGTGTATGATTTATATAATATATAACACAATGTATATATATAATATCAGGTATATAAGGTGTGTATGACGTAGTATGAGGTATATAATATAAAATACACTGTAGATGTATAATATTATCACTTATATAAGGAGTGTATGATGTATGAGGTATATAACATATCACACACTGTATATGTATAATATTATCATTTATATAAGGAGTGTATGATGTAGTATGATGTATATCATGTATAACACACTGTATATATATAATGTCAGTTATATAAGGTGTGCATGATGTAGTATGAGGTATATAATATAAAACACACTGTATAAAAGACACTGTAGATGTATAATATTATCACTTATATAAGGAGTGTATGATGTATGAGGTAATTAACATATAACACACTGTATATGTATAATATTATAATTTATATAAGGAGTGTATGATGTAGTATGATGTATATCATGTATAACACACTGTATATATATAATATCAGGTATATAAGGTGTGTATGATGTGGTATGAAGTACATAATATATAACAAACGGTATATGTATAATATTAACATTTATATAAGGAGTGTATGATGTAATATGATGTATATAATGTATAACACACTGTATATATATAATGTCAGTTATATAAGGTGTGCATGATGTAGTATGAGGTATATAATATAAAACACACTGTAGATGTATAATATTATCACTTATATAAGGAGTGTATGATGTATGAGGTACATAACATATCACACACTGTATATGTATAAATATTATCATTTATATAAGGAGTGTATGATGTAGTATGATGTATATCATGTATAACACACTGTATATATATAATGTCAGTTATATAAGGCGCTGCGCCGCCTTCACCACGTGACCCCCATACGCCGCATCCGACGCCTCTCCACAGCCTATACATTCTACAAAGCGGCATCTACACAGGCCACGCGCCTGTGATCCAGCACGCCGATTCCCGGTCACCTCGAGATTATCTACCGCTGATGAAGGCCAACCCTGGCCGAAACGTTCGAGTTAAACATTTCTCATATGTGACACTCATGGATAATTAGCTGTATCATGTATGCAATACATTGTAAAGCACTCAATAAATCGTGTGAATCACTTGCAAATTGAAAGCTGTGTGCAGCAATTTCTTATTACTGGATTGTGACTGACAAGTCCTTGCGAGCACCAGCAACAAAGGTGTGCGGTACTTCACTCTAAAAATATTATATAAGGAGTGTATGATGTATGAGGTATATAACATATCACACACTGTATATGTATAATATTATCCTTTATATAAGGAGTGTATGATGTATATTATGTATAACACAATGTATATATATATTATCAGGTATATAAGGTGTGTATGATGTAGTATGAGGTATATAATATAAAAGACAATGTAGATGTATAATATTATCACTTATATAAGGAGTGTATGATGTATGAGGTAATTAACTTATAAAACACTGTATATGTATAATATTATAATTTATATAAGGAGTGTATGATGTAGTATGATGTATATCATGTATAACACACTGTATGAGTATAATATCAGGTATATAAGGTGTGCATGATGTAGTATGAGGTATATAATATAAAACACACTGTAGATGTATAATATTATCACTTATATAAGGAGTGTATGATGTATGAGGTATATAACATATCACACACTGTATATGTATAATATTATCCCTTATATAAGGAGTGTATGATGTATGTTATGTATAACACAATGTGTATATATATTATCAGGTATATAAGGTGTGTATGATGTAGTATGAGGTATATAATATAAAACACACTGTATATGTATAATATTATCACTTATATAAGGAGTGTATGATGTATGAGGTATATAACATATCACACACTGTATATGTATAATATTATCCTTTCTATAAGGAGTGTATGATGTATATTATGTATAACACAATGTATATATATATATTATCAGGTATATAAGGTGTGTATGATGTAGTATGAGGTATATAATATAAAAGACAATATAGATGTATAATATTATCACTTATATAAGGAGTGTATGATGTATGAGGTATATAACATATCACACACTGTATATGTATAATATTATCCTTTATATAAGGAGTGTATGATGTATATTATGTATAACACAATGTATATATATATATTATCAGGTATATAAGGTGTGTATGATGTATATTATGTATAACACAATGTATATATATATATTATCAGGTATATAAGGTGTGTATGATGTAGTATGAGGTATATAATATAAAAGACAATATAGATGTATAATATTATCACTTATATAAGGAGTGTATGATGTATGAGGTATATAACATATCACACACTGTATATGTATAATATTATCCTTTATATAAGGAGTGTATGATGTATATTATGTATAACACAATGTATATATATATATTATCAGGTATATAAGGTGTGTATGATGTAGTATGAGGTATATAATATAAAAGACACTGTAGATGTATAATATTATCACTTATATAAGGAGTGTATGATGTATGAGGTAATTAACTCATAACACACTGTATATGTATAATATTATAATTTATATAAGGAGTGTATGATTTATATAATATATAACACAATGTATATATATAATATCAGGTATATAAGGTGTGTATGATATAATATGAGGTATATAATATAAAAGACACTGTAGATGTATAATATTATCACTTATATAAGGAGTGTATGATGTATGAGGTAATTAACATATAACACACTGTATATGTATAATAGTATAATTTATATAAGGCGTTTATGATGTCGTATGATTTATATAATATATAACACAATGTATATATATAATATCAGGTATATAAGGTGTGTATGATGTAGTGTGAGGTATATAATATAAAACACACTGTAGATGTATAATATTATCACTTATATAAGGAGTGTATGATGTATGAGGTACATAACATATCACACACTGTATATGTATAATATTATCATTTATATAAGGAGTGTATGATTTATATAATATATAACACAATGTATATATATAATATCAAGTATATAAGGTGTGTATGATATAATATGAGGTATATAATATAAAAGACACTGTAGATGTATAATATTATCACTTATATAAGGAGTGTAGGAGGTAATTAACATATAACACACTGTATATGTATAATAGTATAATTTATATAAGGCGTGTATGATGTCGTATGATTTATATAATATATAACACAATGTATATATATAATATCAGGTATATAAGGTGTGTATGATGTAAGTGTGAGGTATATAATATAAAACACACTGTAGATGTATAATATTATCACTTATATAAGGAGTGTATGATGTATGAGGTACATAACATATCACACACTGTATATGTATAATATTATCATTTATATAAGGAGTGTATGATGTAGTATGATGTATATCATGAATAACACACTGTATATATATAATGTCAGTTATATAAGGTGTGCATGATGTAGTATGAGGTATATAATATAAAACACACAGTATAAAAGACACTGTAGATGTATAATATTATCACTTATATAAGGAGTGTATGATGTATGAGGTAATTAACATATAACACACTGTATATGTATAATATTATAATTCATATAAGGAGTGTATGATGTAGTATGATGTATATCATGTATAACACACTGTATATATATAATGTCAGTTATATAAGGTGTGCATGATGTAGTATGAGGTATATAATATAAAACACACTGTAGATGTATAATATTATCACTTATATAAGGAGTGTATGATGTATGAGGTATATAACATATCACACACTGTATATGTATAATATTATCCTTTATATAAGGAGTGTATGATGTATATTATGTATAACACAATGTGTATATATATTATCAGGTATATAAGGTGTGTATGATGTAGTATGAGGTATATAATATAAAACACTGTATATGTATAATATTATCACTTATATAAGGAGTGTATGATGTATGAGGTATATAGCATATCACACACTGTATCTGTATAATATTATCCTTTATATAAGGAGTGTATGATGTATATTATGTATAACACAATGTATATATATATTATCAGGTATATAAGGTGTGTATGATGTAGTATGAGGTATATAATATAAAAGACACTATAGATGTATAATATTATCACTTATATAAGGAGTGTATGATGTATGAGGTAATTAAATCATAACACACTGTATATGTATAATATTATAATTTATATAAGGAGTGTATGATTTATATAATATATAACACAATGTATATATATAATATCAAGTATATAAGGTGTGTATGATATAATATGAGGTATATAATATAAAAGACACTGTAGATGTATAATATTATCACTTATATAAGGAGTGTATGATGTATGAGGTAATTAACATATAACACACTGTATATGTATAATAGTATAATTTATATAAGGCGTGTATGATGTCGTATGATTTATATAATATATAACACAATGCATATATATAATATCAGGTATATAAGGTGTGTATGATGTAGTATGAGGTATATAATATAAAACACACTGTAGATGTATAATATTATCACTTATATAAGGAGTGTATGATGTATGAGGTATATAACATATCACACACTGTATATGTATAATATCATTTATATAAGGAGTGTATGATGTAGTATGATGTATATCATGTATAACACAATGTATATATATAATATCAGGTATATAAGGTGTGTATGATGTAGTATGAGGTATATAATATAAAACACACTGTAGATGTATAATATTATCACTTATATAAGGAGTGTATGATGTATGAGGTATATAACATATCACACACTGTATATGTATAATATTATCCTTTATATAAGGAGTGTATGATGTATATTATGTATAACACAATGTATATATATATTATCAGGTATATAAGGTGTGTATGATGTAGTATGAGGTATATAATATAAAAGACAATGTAGATGTATAATATTATCACTTATATAAGGAGTGTATGATGTATGAGGTAATTAACTTATAAAACACTGTATATGTATAATATTATAATTTATATAAGGAGTGTATGATGTAGTATGATGTATATCATGTATAACACACTGTATGAGTATAATATCAGGTATATAAGGAGTGCATGATGTAGTATGAGGTATATAATATAAAACACACTGTAGATGTATAATATTATCACTTATATAAGGAGTGTATGATGTATGAGGTATATAACATATCACACACTGTATATGTATAATATTATCCTTTATATAAGGAGTGTATGATGTATATTATGTATAACACAATGTGTATATATATTATCAGGTATATAAGGTGTGTATGATGTAGTATGAGGTATATAATATAAAACACTGTATATGTATAATATTATCACTTATATAAGGAGTGTATGATGTATGAGGTATATAGCATATCACACACTGTATCTGTATAATATTATCCTTTATATAAGGAATGTATGATGTATATTATGTATAACACAATGTATATATATATTATCAGGTATATAAGGTGTGTATGATGTAGTATGAGGTATATAATATAAAAGACACTATAGATGTATAATATTATCACTTATATAAGGAGTGTATGATGTATGAGGTAATTAAATCATAACACACTGTATATGTATAATATTATAATTTATATAAGGAGTGTATGATTTAGATAATATATAACACAATGTATATATATAATATCAAGTATATAAGGTGTGTATGATATAATATGAGGTATATAATATAAAAGACACTGTAGATGTATAATATTATCACTTATATAAGGAGTGTATGATGTATGAGGTAATTAACATATAACACACTGTATATGTATAATAGCATAATTTATATAAGGCGTGTATGATGTCGTAAGATTTATATAATATATAACACAATGTATATATATAATATCAGGTATATAAGGTGTGCATGATGTAAGTGTGAGGTATATAATATAAAACACACTGTAGATGTATAATATTATCACTTATATAAGGAGTGTATGATGTATGAGGTAATTAACATATAACACACTGTATATGTATAATAGTATAATTTATATAAGGCGTGTATGATGTCGTATGATTTATATAATATATAACACAATGTATATATATAATATCAGGTATATAAGGTGTGTATGATGTAGTATGAGGTATATAATATAAAACACACTGTAGATGTATAATATTATCACTTATATAAGGAGTGTATGATGTATGAGGTATATAACATATCACACACTGTATATGTATAATATTATCCTTTATATAAGGAGTGTATGATGTATATTATGTATAACACAATGTATATATATATTATCAGGTATATAAGGTGTGTATGATGTAGTATGAGGTATATAATATAAAAGACAATGTAGATGTATAATATTATCACTTATATAAGGAGTGTATGATGTATGAGGTAATTAACTTATAAAACACTGTATATGTATAATATTATAATTTATATAAGGAGTGTATGATGTAGTATGATGTATATCATGTATAACACACTGTATGAGTATAATATCAGGTATATAAGGAGTGCATGATGTAGTATGAGGTATATAATATAAAACACACTGTAGATGTATAATATTATCACTTATATATGGAGTGTATGATGTATGAGGTATATAACATATCACACACTGTATATGTATAATATTATCCTTTATATAAGGAGTGTATGATGTATATTATGTATAACACAATGTATATATATATTATCAGGTATATAAGGTGTGTATGATGTAGTATGAGGTATATAATATAAAAGACAATGTAGATGTATAATATTATCACTTATATAAGGAGTGTATGATGTATGAGGTAATTAACTTATAAAACACTGTATATGTATAATATTATAATTTATATAAGGAGTGTATGATGTAGTATGATGTATATCATGTATAACACACTGTATGAGTATAATATCAGGTATATAAGGTGTGCATGATGTAGTATGAGGTATATAATACAAAACACACTGTAGATGTATAATATTATCACTTATATAAGGAGTGTATGATGTATGAGGTATATAACATATCACACACTGTATATGTATAATATCCTTTATATAAGGAGTGTATGATGTATATTATGTATAACACAATGTATATATATATATTATCAGGTATATAAGGTGTGTATGATGTAGTATGAGGTATATAATATAAAAGACACTATAGATGTATAATATTATCACTTATATAAGGAGTGTATGATGTATGAGGTAATTAACTCATAACACACTGTATATGTATAATATTATCCTTTATATAAGGAGTGTATGATTTATATAATATATAACACAATGTATATATATAACATCAAGTATATAAGGTGTGTATGATATAATATGAGGTATATAATATAAAAGACACTGTAGATGTAAATTTTATCACTTATATAAGGAGTGTATTATGTATGAGGTAATTAACATATAACACACTGTATATGTATAATAGTATAATTTATATAAGGCGTGTATGATGTAGTATGATTTATATAATATATAACACAATGCATATATATAATATCAGGTATATAAGGTGTGTATGATGTAGTGTGAGGTATATAATATAAAACACACTGTAGATGTATAATATTATCACTTATATAAGGAGTGTATGATGTATAAGGTACATAACATATCACACACTGTATATGTATAATATTATCATTTATATAAGGAGTGTATGATGTAGTATGATGTATATCATGAATAACACACTGTATATATATAATGTCAGTTATATAAGGTGTGCATGATGTAGTATGAGGTATATAATATAAAACACACTGTATAAAAGACACTGTAGATGTATAATATTATCACTTATATAAGGAGTGTATGATGTATGAGGTAATTAACATATAACACACTGTATATGTATAATATTATAATTTATATAAGGAGTGTCTGATGTAGTATGATGTATATCATGTATAACACACTGTATATATATAATATCAGGTATATAAGGTGTGTATGATGTGGTATGAAGTACATAATATATAACAAACGGTATATGTATAATATTAACATTTATATAAGGAGTTTATGATGTAATATGATGTATATAATGTATAACACACTGTATATATATATATAATGTCAGTTATATAAGGTGTGCATGATATAGTATGAGGTATATAATATAAAACACACTGTATATGTATAATATTATCCTTTATATAAGGAGTGTATGATGTATATTATGTATAACACAATGTATATATATATTATCAGGTATATAAGGTGTGAATGATGTAGTATGAGGTATATAATATAAAAGACAATGTAGATGTATAATATTGTCACTTATATAAGGAGTGTATGATGTATGAGGTAATTTACTTATAAAACACTGTATATGTATAATAGTATAATTTATATAAGGCGTGTATGATGTCGTATGATTTATATAATATATAACACAATGTATATATATAATATCAGGTATATAAGGTGTGTATGATGTAGTATGAGGTATATAATATAAAACACACTGTAGATGTATAATATTATCATTTATATAAGGAGTGTATGATGTAGTATGATGTATATAATGTATAACACACTGTATATATATAATATCAGGTATATAAGGTGTGTGTGGTGTGGTATGAGGTATATAATATAAAACAAACTGGATATGTATAATATTATTATTTATATAAGGAGGTTATGATGTAGTATGATGTATATAAGGTATGTATGATGTAGTATGAGGTATATAATATAAAAGACACTGTATATGTATAATATTATCACTTATATAAGGAGTGTATGATGTATGAGGTAATTAACATATAACACACTGTATATGTATAATATTATAAATTATATATGGAGTGTATGATGTAGTATGATTTATATAATGTATAACACAATGTATATGTATATATATATAATATCAGGTATATAAGGTGTGTATGATGTAGTATGAGGTATATAATATAAAACACACTGTATAAAAGACACTGTAGATGTATAATTTTATCACTTATATAAGGAGTGTATGATGTATGAGGTAATTAACATATAACACACTGTATATGTATAATATTATAATTTATATAAGGAGTGTATGATGTAGTATGATGTGTATCATGTATAACACACTGTATATATATAATATCAGGTATATAAGGTGTGTATGATGTGGTATGAAGTACATAATATATAACAAACGGTATATGTATAATATTAACATTTATATAAGGAGTGTATGATGTAATATGATGTATATAATGTATAATACACTGTATATATATAATGTCAGTTATATAAGGTGTGCATGATGTAGTATGAGGTATATAATATAAAACACACTGTAGATGTATAATATTATCACTTATATAAGGAGTGTATGATGTATGAGGTATATAACATATCACACACTGTATATGTATAATATTATCCTTTATATAAGGAGTGTATGATGTATATTATGTATAACACAATGTATATATATATTTTCAGGTATATAAGGTGTGTATGATGTAGTATGAGGTAAATAATATAAAAGACAATGTAGATGTATAATATTATCACTTATATAAGGAGTGTATGATGTATGAGGTAATTAACTTATAAAACACTGTATATGTATAATATTATAATTTATATAAGGAGTGTATGATGTAGTATGATGTATATCATGTATAACACACTGTATGAGTATAATATCAGGTATATAAGGTGTGCATGATGTAGTATGAGGTATATAATATAAAACACACTGTAGATGTATAATATTATCACTTATATAAGGAGTGTATGATGTATGAGGTATATAACATATCACACACTGTATATGTATAATATTATCCTTTATATAAGGAGTATATGATGCATATTATGTATAACACAATGTGTATATATATTATCAGGTATATAGGGTGTGTATGATGTAGTATGAGGTATATAATATAAAACACACTGTATATGTATAATATTATCACTTATATAAGGAGTGTATGATGTATGAGGTATATAACATATCACACACTGTATATGTATAATATTATTCTTTCTATAAGGAGTGTATGATGTATATTATGTATAACACAATGTATATATATATTATCAGGTATATAAGGTGTGTATGATGTAGTATGAGGTATATAATATAAAAGACAATATAGATGTATAATATTATCACTTATATAAGGAGTGTATGATGTATGAGGTATATAACATATCACACACTGTATATGTATAATATTATCCTTTATATAAGGAGTGTATGATGCATATTATGTATAACACAATGTATATATATATTATCAGGTATATAAGGTGTGTATGATGTAGTATGAGGTATATAATATAAAAGACACTGTAGATGTATAATATTATCACTTATATAAGGAGTGTATGATGTAATTAACTCATAACACACTGTATATGTATAATATTATAATTTATATAAGGAGTGTATGATTTATATAATATATAACACAATGTATATATATAATATCAGGTATATAAGGTGTGTATGATATAATATGAGGTATATAATATAAAAGACACTGTAGATGTATAATATTATCACTTATATAAGGAGTGTATGATGTATGAGGTAATTAAATATAACACACTGTATATGTATAATAGTATAATTTATATAAGGCGTTTATGATGTCGTATGATTTATATAATATATAACACAATGTATATATATAATATCAGGTATATAAGGTGTGTATGATGTAGTGTGAGGTATATAATATAAAACACACTGTAGATGTATAATATTATCACTTATATAAGGAGTGTATGATGTATGAGGTACATAACATATCACACACTGTATATTTATAAATATTATCATTTATATAAGGAGTGTATGATGTAGTATGATGTATATCATGTATAACACACTGTATATATATAATGTCAGTTATATAAGGTGTGCATGATGTAGTATGAGGTATATAATATAAAACACACAGTATAAAAGACACTGTAGATGTATAAGATTATTACTTATATAAGGAGTGTATGATGTATGAGGTAATTAACATATAACACACTGTATATGTATAATATTATAATTCATATAAGGAGTGTATGATGTAGTATGATGTATATCATGTATAACACACTGTATATATATAATGTCAGTTATATAAGGTGTGCATGATGTAGTATGAGGTAAATAATATAAAACACACTGTAGATGTATAATATTATCACTTATATAAGGAGTGTATGATGTATGAGGTATATAACATATCACACACTGTATATGTATAATATTATACTTTATATAAGGAGTGTATGATGTATATTATGTATAACACAATGTGTATATATATTATCAGGTATATAAGGTGTGTATGATGTAGTATGAGGTATATAATATAAAACACTGTATATGTATAATATTATCACTTATATAAGGAGTGTATGATGTATGAGGTATATAGCATATCACACACTGTATATGTATAATATTATCCTTTATATAAGGAGTGTATGATGTATATTATGTATAACACAATGTATATATATATTATCAGGTATATAAGGTGTGTATGATGTAGTATGAGGTATATAATATAAAAGACACTATAGATGTATAATATTATCACTTATATAAGGAGTGTATGATGTATGAGGTAATTAAATCATAACACACTGTATATGTATAATATTATAATTTATATAAGGAGTGTATGATTTATATAATATATAACACAATGTATATATATAATATCAAGTATATAAGGTGTGTATGATATAATATGAGGTATATAATATAAAAGACACTGTAGATGTATAATATTATCACATATATAAGGAGTGTATGATGTATGAGGTAATTAACATATAACACACTGTATATGTATAATAGTATAATTTATATATGTCGTGTATGATGTCGTATGATTTATATAATATATAACACAATGTATATATATAATATCAGGTATATAAGGTGTGTATGATGTAAGTGTGAGGTATATAATATAAAACACACTGTAGATGTATAATATTATCACTTATATAAGGAGTGTATGATGTATGAGGTACATAACATATCACACACTGTATATGTATAATATTATCATTTATATAAGGAGTGTATGATGTAGTATGATGTATATCATGAATAACACACTGTATATATATAATGTCAGTTATATAAGGTGTGCATGATGTAGTATGAGGTATATAATATAAAACACACTGTATAAAAGACACTGTAGATGTATAATATTATCACTTATATAAGGAGTGTATGATGTATGAGGTAATTAACATATAACACACTGTATATGTATAATATTATAATTTATATAAGGAGTGTATGATGTAGTATGATGTATATCATGTATAACACACTGTATATATATAATATCAGGTATATAAGGTGTGTATGATGTGGTATGAAGTACATAATATATAACAAACGGTATATGTATAATATTAACATTTATATAAGGAGTTTATGATGTAATATGATGTATATAATGTATAACACACTGTATATATATATAATGTCAGTTATATAAGGTGTGCATGATGTAGTATGAGGTATATAATATAAAACACACTGTATATGTATAATATTATCCTTTATATAAGGAGTTTATGATGTAATATGATGTATATTATGTATAACACAATGTATATATATATTATCAGGTATATAAGGTGTGAATGATGTAGTATGAGGTATATAATATAAAAGACAATGTAGATGTATAATATTGTCACTTATATAAGGAGTGTATGATGAATGAGGTAATTAACTTATAAAACACTGTATATGTATGTATTATTATGTATATATTTATATAAGGCGTGTATGATGTCGTATGATTTATATAATATATAACACAATGTATATATATAATATCAGGTATATAAGGTGTGTATGATGTAGTATGAGGTATATAATATAAAACACACTGTAGATGTATAATATTATCATTTATATAAGGAGGGTATGATGTAGTATGATGTATATAATGTATAACACACTGTATATATATAATATCAGGTATATAAGGTGTGTATGATGTGGTATGAGGTATATAATATAAAACAAACTGGATATGTATAATATTATTATTTATATCAGGAGGTTATGATGTAGTATGATGTATATAAGGTATGTATGATGTAGTATGAGGTATATAATATAAAAGACACTGTATATGTATAATATTATCACTTATATAAGGAGTGTATGATGTATGAGGTAATTAACATATAACACACTGTATATGTATAATATTATAAATTATATATGGAGTGTATGATGTAGTATGATTTATATAATGTATAACACAATGTATAAGTATATATATATATAATATCAGGTATATAAGGTGTGTATGATGTAGTATGAAGTATATAATATAAAAGACACTGTAGATGTATAATATTATCACTTATATAAGGAGTGTATGATGTATGAGGTAATTAACTTATAACACACTGTATATGTATAATATTATAATTTATATAAGGAGTGTATGATTTATATAATATATAACACAATGTATATATATAATATCAGGTATATAAGGTGTGTATGACGTAGTATGAGGTATATAATATAAAATACACTGTAGATGTATAATATTATCACTTATATAAGGAGTGTATGATGTATGAGGTATATAACATATCACACACTGTATATGTATAATATTATCATTTATATAAGGAGTGTATGATGTAGTATGATGTATATCATGTATAACACACTGTATATATATAATGTCAGTTATATAAGGTGTGCATGATGTAGTATGAGGTATATAATATAAAACACACTGTATAAAAGACACTGTAGATGTATAATATTATCACTTATATAAGGAGTGTATGATGTATGAGGTAATTAACATATAACACACTGTATATGTATAATATTATAATTTATATAAGGAGTGTATGATGTAGTATGATGTATATCATGTATAACACACTGTATATATATAATATCAGGTATATAAGGTGTGTATGATGTGGTATGAAGTACATAATATATAACAAACGGTATATGTATAATATTAACATTTATATAAGGAGTGTATGATGTAATATGATGTATATAATGTATAACACACTGTATATATATAATGTCAGTTATATAAGGTGTGCATGATGTAGTATGAGGTATATAATATAAAACACACTGTAGATGTATAATATTATCACTTATATAAGGAGTGTATGATGTATGAGGTATATAACATATCACACACTGTATATGTATAATATTATCCTTTATATAAGGAGTGTATGATGTATATTATGTATAACACAATGTATATATATATTATCAGGTATATAAGGTGTGTATGATGTAGTATGAGGTATATAATATAAAAGACAATGTAGATGTATAATATTATCACTTATATAAGGAGTGTATGATGTATGAGGTAATTAACTTATAAAACACTGTATATGTATAATATTATAATTTATATAAGGAGTGTATGATGTAGTATGATGTATATCATGTATAACACACTGTATGAGTATAATATCAGGTATATAAGGTGTGCATGATGTAGTATGAGGTATATAATATAAAACACACTGTAGATGTATAATATTATCACTTATATAAGGAGTGTATGATGTATGAGGTATATAACATATCACACACTGTATATGTATAATATTATCCTTTATATAAGGAGTGTATGATGTATATTATGTATAACACAATGTGTATATATATTATCAGGTATATAAGGTGTGTATGATGTAGTATGAGGTATATAATATAAAACACACTGTATATGTATAATATTATCACTTATATAAGGAGTGTATGATGTATGAGGTATATAACATATCACACACTGTATATGTATAATATTATCCTTTCTATAAGGAGTGTATGATGTATATTATGTATAACACAATGTATATATATATATTATCAGGTATATAAGGTGTGTATGATGTAGTATGAGGTATATAATATAAAAGACAATATAGATGTATAATATTATCACTTATATAAGGAGTGTATGATGTATGAGGTATATAACATATCACACACTGTATATGTATAATATTATCCTTTATATAAGGAGTGTATGATGTATATTATGTATAACACAATGTATATATATATTATCAGGTATATAAGGTGTGTATGATGTAGTATGAGGTATATAATATAAAAGACACTGTAGATGTATAATATTATCACTTATATAAGGAGTGTATGATGTATGAGGTATATAACATATCACACACTGTATATGTATAATATTATCCTTTATATAAGGAGTGTATGATGTATATTATGTATAACACAATGTATATATATAATATCAGGTATATAAGGTGTGTATGATGTAGTATGAGGTATATAATATAAAAGACACTGTAGATGTATAATATTATCACTTATATAAGGAGTGTATGATGTATGAGGTATATAACATATCACACACTGTATATGTATAATATTATCCTTTATATAAGGAGTGTATGATGTATATTATGTATAACACAATGTATATATATATATATCAGGTATATAAGGTGTGTATGATGTAGTATGAGGTATATAATATAAAAGACACTGTAGATGTATAATATTATCACTTATATAAGGAGTGTATGATGTATGAGGTAATAACATCATAACACACTGTATATGTATAATATTATAATTTATATAAGGAGTGTATGATTTATATAATATATAACACAATGTATATATATAATATCAGGTATATAAGGTGTGTATGATATAATATGAGGTATATAATATAAAAGACACTGTAGATGTATAATATTATCACTTATATAAGGAGTGTATGATGTATGAGGTAATTAACATATAACACACTGTATATGTATAATAGTATAATTTATATAAGGCGTGTATGATGTCGTATGATTTATATAATATATAACACAATGTATATATATAATATCAGGTATATAAGGTGTGTATGATGTAGTGTGAGGTATATAATATAAAACACACTGTAGATGTATAATATTATCACTTATATAAGGAGTGTATGATGTATGAGGTACATAACATATCACACACTGTATATGTATAATATTATCATTTATATAAGGAGTGTATGATGTAGTATGATGTATATCATGTATAACACACTGTATATATATAATGTCAGTTATATAAGGTGTGCATGATGTAGTATGAGGTATATAATATAAAACACACTGTAGATGTATAATATTATCACTTATATAAGGAGTGTATGATGTATGAGGTATATAACATATCACACACTGTATATGTATAATATTATCCTTTATATAAGGAGTGTATGATGTATATTATGTATAACACAATGTGTATATATATTATCAGGTATATAAGGTGTGTATGATGTAGTATGAGGTATATAATATAAAACACTGTATATGTATAATATTATCACTTATATAAGGAGTGTATGATGTATGAGGTATATAGCATATCACACACTGTATATGTATAATATTATCCTTTATATAAGGAGTGTATGATGTATATTATGTATAACACAATGTATATATATATTATCAGGTATATAAGGTGTGTATGATGTAGTATGAGGTATATAATATAAAAGACACTATAGATGTATAATATTATCACTTATATAAGGAGTGTATGATGTATGAGGTAATTAAATCATAACACACTGTATATGTATAATATTATAATTTATATAAGGAGTGTATGATTTATATAATATATAACACAATGTATATATATAATATCAAGTATATAAGGTGTGTATGATATAATATGAGGTATATAATATAAAAGACACTGTAGATGTATAATATTATCACTTATATAAGGAGTGTATGATGTATGAGGTAATTAACATATAACACACTGTATATGTATAATAGTATAATTTATATAAGGCGTGTATGATGTCGTATGATTTATATAATATATAACACAATGTATATATATAATATCAGGTATATAAGGTGTGTATGATGTAAGTATGAGGTATATAATATAAAACACACTGTAGATGTATAATATTATCACTTATATAAGGAGTGTATGATGTATGAGGTATATAACATATCACACACTGTATATGTATAATATTATCATTTATATAAGGAGTGTATGATGTAGTATGATGTATAT
>JAKVIS010002652.1:0-21491 GCA_033119425.1 Bufotes viridis | reverse complement strand
ATATTTTTTCTTATTTTCCTCCCCAAAAACCCCAGGTGCGTCTTATGGGCCGGTGCGTCTTATAGGGCGAAAAATACGGTACGTCTTTCAAACAACCTCCTAGAATACCCCAATGTTTACAAAGAATTTTGTTAATTTCTTTACTGCGTTTAGAATAAGTAGATACAAAAGTAATTCTATTTTGAGTATTCCTGAGTTTCTGACTAGATAGCAGAGACTGTCTGTCTAGATTGAGAACCTTTTGTTTCTGTTCATGTAGTAGCTTTTGGGGATAGCCACGTTGTTTAAATTTTACTATCATGTTGTCCAAGGTTTCGCCTATTGTGACCTCGTCTGATACAATTTGTCTTGCCCGTAGGAATTGGTAATAGGGGAGATGCCTTACCATGTTGCGAGGATGTTTTCCGGCATAGAGATCCGTCGTTGGGGCTCTATGCCGGAAAAATCCTGATCATGATCATCCCCATGCATTCTGAATGGAGAGAAATCCGTTCAGGATGCATCAGGATGTCTTCAGTTCAGGACCGGAACGTTTTTTGGACGCAGCAAATACCGCAGCATGCTGCGCTTTTTGTTCCGTCCAAAAATCCGGAACACTTGCCGCAAGGCCGGATCCGGAATTAATGCCCATTGAAAGACATTAATCCGAATCCGGCCTTATCTGACGTTTAGCTTTTTCTCAATTGTTACCATGGCAGCCAGGACGCTAAAGTCCTGGTTGCCATGGTAAATGTAGTGGGAGCAGGGAGCAGTATACTTACCATCCGTGCGGCTCCGGGCGCTCCAGAGTGACGTCAGGCGCCCCACACGCATGGATCACGTGATCCATGGGCATGGGGCGCTCTGACGTCATTCTGGAGCGCCCAAGGAGCCGCACGGACTGTAAGTATACCGCTCCCCCTCTCCCCGCTCCTACTATGGCAACCAGGACTTTAATAGCGTCTTGGCTGCCATAGTAACCTGAAAGCAATTCGAAGACTGATCAGGATCCTGATCAGTCTTCTAATGCTTCAGGCGACTTGCGTTCTGACGGATCCGGCGGGACGGAAGTGCCTGCCGGGTCCTCAGAACGCAAGTGTGAAAGGACCCTTAGTCGCAACTAGGGACGAGCGAACTTGCGTTTCAAGTTTGTCGTACAAGGTTGGGGTTATGCAAGAATTCCGTTATGGATTTTGCTACTACGGACCATAACTATGGGTCCATCCACACGTCCGCACAATGGGTCCGCAACCGTTCCGCAACTTTGCGGAAGGGGTGCGGCCCCATTCATTTTCACATGGTGCTGTCCGCATCCGCACTTCCGTTCCGCGGCCCCGCAAAAAAAATATAGAGCATGTCCTATTCTTGTCCACAGCCGCGGACAATAATAGGCATTTCCATCATAGTGCTAGCCATGTGCGTGCCGCGTTTTTTGCGGATACGCAATTTGTGGACCTCAAAACTTGGTTGCGGCCGTGTGAATGGACCCTTATGGTCTGTGGTAGCGGAATCCATAACCAAGTTCTTAGATAACCTAAATCTTGTACGCCGAACTTGAAACACAAGTTCACTCAACACTAGTCGCAACGTTTTAGCTTATAGCTTAAAAGAGACTCTGTAAATGAGCTGAAAGCATTGCGACCACAGGGGTGAATAAAGAGCTGGGGAGTGCTGATATATATAAATATATATATATATATATATATATATATATATATATATATATATATATATATATATATATATATATATATATATATATATATATATATATATATATATATATATATATATATAATATATATATATATATATATATATATATATATATATATACACCGTATTTTTAGCTTCTATAAGACGTACCGGCCCTTAAGACGCATCTAGGTTTTTGCGAGGAAAATAAGAAAAAAATTTTTACCAAAAGGTGTGGTTTTGGTGGGTTTTGAGACGAATGCTGGTCTGTACATGACACTATTATGGTGGATCTATATATGACGCACTGTTATGGGGGATCTGTGGATGACACTGTATGGGGGAGCTGTGGATCGCACTGTTATGGGGGATCTGTGGATGGCACTGTTATGGGGGAGCTGTGATGACACTGTTATGGGGAGGTGTGGATGGCACCGTTATGGGGGAGCTGTGGATGGCACTGTTATGGGGGGATCTGTGGATGGCATTGATATGGGGAGAGGGATCTGTGGATGGCACTGTTATGGGGGATCTGTGGATGACACCGCTTATAATATGTGATTATCCACAGATCCCCCGTATAACAATGTCCCTATGTACAGTCTTCTGCTCTGATAGTATTTCAAACAGCAATGCTTAAGTTCTTAATAAGTTTAACTAAGCTGATCTCTCATTATTATAACTTACAAGAAATCCTCCGTAGCAGGCAGAGCGGCTGGCTGGGTTACGTCACTCACTGGCGTTGCACGCTTGCTCTGCCTGCTTCATTCATAAAGTGGGCGGAGCAGGCATGCAACGTCAGTGAGTGACGTAACCCAGCCAGCCGCACTGCCTGCTACGGAGGATTTCTTGTAAGTTATAATAAACGAGAGATCGTAGCTTTAGTTAAATCTATTAGGAACTTAAGCATTGCTGTTTAGAAATACTATGCAGACCAGCAGGGCCAGTGTGTACAGTGACTGCACTGGGCCCGCCGTAAGTTGCCGGCCTCCAGCCCCTCCTCCTTCCCCGCTCATACATCGCAGCCTGCGATGCTGGAGCACCGCAGGCTACGATGTAAATTGTCAGCATTCGCCCCATAAGACGCAGGGGCATTTTCCCCCCACTTTTGGGGGGGAAAAAGTGCGTCTTATGGGGCGAAAAATACGGTATATATATATATTGTGATGATGTGAACAGTAAAGTGTGCGGTAGTCATATGGTTGGGGTGTGTACCTCACCTGGTGGTTCCGTTTCACTGGGTGAGGTAGCTGAAATCCAGAAAGGTGCTGCTTCAGTAAGGCATAGCTTGCTGGAGATTGTTTGGTTAAAGCTGTATGGGCTGGATTTCTTTGGACTGGGAGTAAGGTTGGTCCACACCCCTAATCCATTACAGGTTCCCTGGCCTCAGGTGAGGTTAGTGGGGTTAATCAGGGAGGGATAAATCAACCCTCTCTGTGTGTGTCAGGGGAGAAGTGTGTGCAAGAGAGATGGGGAGACTCTGGGCGTGGTCTTAGCTGAGGAGGGTTGAGGGGCCACGGGGCTAGGTGCTAGCCACATTTGGCTGGACATTGTTACAGCCAGGAGGTTGCTGGGCGAGTGGCTGAGAAAGCCGCATCCGGTTCCAGGTGTGAACGGCGCTATAGAGGTGAGATTGGGAATACCTCTGTTTAGTGAGAGCCCAGCCGGGCAGGTGTTTGTTTTGTATTGTGTTATTTTTTTGTGTGATGTGCCACTAATAAATGCACAGTTCGGACAATCAAACCGTTATCAGCGAGAATATTGTGAGAATGACCCCCAAAAGTACAGCGATCCCTTACACTATATATATATATATATATATATATATACAGTGGAGGAAATAATTATTTGACCCCTCACTGATTTTGTAAGTTTGTCCAATGACAAAGAAATGAAAAGTCTCAGAACAGTATCATTTCAATGGTAGGTTTATTGTAACAGTGGCAGATAGCACATCAAAAGGAAAATCGAAAAAATAACTTTAAATAAAAGATAGCAACTGATTTGCATTTCATTGAGTGAAATAAGTATTTGAACCCCTACCAACCATTAAGAGTTCTGGCTCCCACAGAGTGGTTAGACACTTCTACTCAATTAGTCACCCTCATTAAGGACACCTGTCTTAACTAGTCACCTGTATAAAAGACACCTGTCCACAGAATCAATCAATCAAGCAGACTCCAAACTCTCCAACATGGGAAAGACCAAAGAGCTGTCCAAGGATGTCAGAGACAAAATTGTAGACCTGCACAAGGCTGGAATGGGCTACAAAACCATTAGCAAGAAGCTGGGAGAGAAGGTGACAACTGTTGGTGCGATTGTTCGAAAATGGAAGGAGCACAAAATGACCATCAATCGACCTCGCTCTGGGGCTCCACACAAGATCTCACCTCGTGGGTGTCAATGGTTCAGAGAAAGGTGAAAAGCATCCTAGAACTACACGGGAGGAGTTAGTTAATGACCTCAAATTAGCAGGGACCACAGTCACCAAGAAAACCATTGGAAACACATTACACCGCAATGGGATTAAAATCCTGCAGGGCTCGCAAGGTCCCCCTGCTCAGGAAGGCACATGTGCAGGCCCGTCTGAAGTTTGCCAATGAACACCTGAATGATTCAGAGAGTGACTGGGAGAAGGTGCTGTGGTCTGATGAGACCAAAATAGAGATCTTTGGCATTAACTCAACTCGCTGTGTTTGGAGGAAGAAAAATGCTGCCTATGACCCCCAAAACGCCGTCCCCACCGTCAAGCATGGGGGTGGAAACATTTTGCTTTGGGGGTGTTTTTCTGCTAAGGGCACAGGACAACTTATTTCGCGATTAACGGGAAAATGGACGGAGCCATGTATCGTGAAATCCTGAGCGACAACCTCCTTCCCTCTGCCAGGAAACTGAAAATGGGTCGTGGATGGGTGTTCCAGCACGACAATGACCCAAAAACATACAGCAAAGGCAACAAGGAGTGGCTCAAGAAGAAGCACATTAAGGTCATGGAGTGGCCTAGTCAGTCTCCGGACCTTAATCCAATCGAAAACCTATGGAGGAGCTCAAGCTCAGAGTTGCACAGAGACAGCCTCGAAACCTTAGGGATTTAGAGATGATCTGCAAAGAGGAGTGGACCAACATTCCTCCTAAAATGTGCGCAAACTTGGTCATCAATTACAAGAAACGTTTGACCTCTGTGCTTGCAAACAAGGGTTTTTCCACCAAGTATTAAGTCTTTTTTTGTTAGAGGGTTCAAATACTTATTTCACTCAATGAAATCCAAATCAGTTGCTATCTTTTATTTAAAGTTATTTTTTCGATTTTCCTTTTGCTATCTGCCACTGTTACAATAAACCTACCATTGAAATAATACTGTTCTGAGACTTTTCATTTCTTTGTCATTGGACAAACTTACAAAATCAGTGAGGGGTCAAATAATTATTTCCTCCACTGTATATATATATTAATCATATATATATTTCCCCAGTAGTCTCCATGACAGCACAACTGAGATTGCCTTCCTCTGATAGGACAGGAAAAAGCACACAGAGAGGTTAAAAACCCCACCCCCACCCCTCATCACCAGTGTTTTTTCCTGTACTGTCAAGGAAGGAATGCCAGAGAGGTGCTGGGAGCTCTTCTGGGTTCCCTAGTCCTTTTTTGCTTTTCGTTTTTTCCCCTATGTCGCCCTGCTGCGGCAGGGCTTCACCTGATAGACCAGAGGTCGGTTTCGGGGTCCGGCTCTTCCCTCCTCCAGGCGCGGCCTATGCCCGGGTCTCCCCTGTTCATGGTGCCCCCGTCGAAGTTCCCTCTGCGGCGGCCAAGGCGGGCTTGATGCAGCGAGGTACAGGCGGCTGGAACGACGCTATGACGCGCTTCCCTCCTGTCGCCGGGTGATGACGTCGGGAGGCGTGGCCAACGTTGTGACGTCACGGAGGCCGCGGCCGGTGCCAAATTCAAAAGGACACCGATTCTGATCGCTCTAAGGCCTGCATACTTCACCCTGCTTGCTGGCAGCAGCACATGCTGTGGTTGACCCTTTCCTCCCTTGTGTATTACAGGGAGAAAAGGAGTCTACCTCCTCTGTTAAGACCAGACCCAGGAAGTGTGGCACCTGCTCTAAGCGCCTTCCTTCCACAGGGTCCAAGCCGCTGTGTAAGGACTGACCCTCTACCGTTGTGAAGTCGGAGTCCTCCAGTCTTATGGAGGAGATTAAGACACTGGTCAGAACGGAGGTTCAATCAGCGTTAGCCGCTAGGGACCCCCCTGGCTCCCGCAGACCCCAGCCTCGCCACGGCCACAGACCACCCTCCTCCAGAGGCTTTGACTACTCTGGGAGTGACCTGGACTCGGCCGACCCTGAATTATCAGACATAGAAACTACTGCTAGATCTCTGGAATCGGAGGAAAGTAGTGAGTACAGGAGATTCCTCTTTAACCCAGAGGATATCAACAAATTAATCCGAACCATCAGGGCCACTATAAGGATGGAGATCCCTAAGAGGTCCAGGTCAGTCCAGGAGGAGATTTTCAGGGGTTTAGGGGAGAGGCACAGGTCGGTGTTCCCTGTCCCGGACAATATCTGTCAAGGATGGAGAACAGTTAGCAGGAACTGATAAATAACAGACTGGCTTGATCCCAAACTAAGGAAAACATAGGAGGGCCCTATAAATCCCTAAGAACTCTCCCAAACTACTTAGCACATGTACAGGTCCCGGTGGTAGACAAATATATGCCCTCGTACCTATAACTGAGTGACACCTGAATTCCCTATAGTAGTGAGGGGAACGGCCACCGGCTCCCTGCACTGAATACGGAGGGAGTCAGGGTCACCTAGAATCAAGCCAGCAAACAAAACACAAAGTAAACAAAACACAAAGTAAACGGAATGCACTTATCTTAGAGCAAAACAACTGCAGCCTCCAGCAGCACTAACTTCATACAGGAAGTAATATAAACCGCAAGGAGGAGCAGTAAGGGAGAGAATATAAAGCAAACCAATTAATCAAAGATAAGAGGCAGCTGAGGGAGAGAAAGGAACTGAGCAAAGTGAAACCAAAACAAAGAACGTCATACACAAGACATGGAGGAACTTCTGACCAACCGTCTCCCAGAACCGGCGGTGACAATATCCAGAAGATGATAAGGGCAGAATGGGAGAAGCCGGAGAAGGGTTCCTTTATCCCACAGGGCCTTAAAAGGCGATACCCCTTCGACGAAGCAGATTGTGCCGATTGGAAAGCCATTCCCAGGGCTGACGCCCCCGTTGCCGAAGTAGCAAAACGTGCGGTCCTACCATTCGAGGACACGGACAAGCTCAAGGACCCTCTAGATAGGAAAGCCGAGAGCCTGCTCAAAAATACATAGGAAGCTACAGCAGCTCTCCTAAAACCGGGGGTGGCAGCAACGTGCGTTGCTCGTACGCTCGCCATGTGGCTTGAACAGCCAGAGCGCCATATAGCGAATAAGGCCCCTGGACATCCTGGACAGTCTTCCTCTTTTAAAGAAGGCCATGTACTTCCTTGCCGATGCCGCCACAGAATCTGTCAGGCTATCTGCCGACACGGCGGTCCTTTCCAACACTACCAGAAGGGTACTGTGGCTTAAGGCCTGGATACCGTCTCAAAGAACAGGCTGATATCTCTACCCTTTCACGGTCAGTATGTGTTCGGGTCCGACCTGGACAAGATCCTTAAGAACGCCACGGACCGTAAGAGGGGTTTCCCAGAGGACAAATCCAAGTCCAGGAGACAGTTTTTTCAGAGGCCCCAGCAGGATCCCGGGGCCGCGAGGGTCGCGGCTTTATGAGAGGCGGGAGAGGAAAACGTTTTTCCCTCACTCCCAACAGGGGAGATCCCTCTCCTTCTTCGTCAAAGCAATGACATCATCCCGGTCGGAGGAAGGCTCAGCTCCTTTCTAGGGGTTTGGGAACAAACCATCAAGGATCCATATATATTAGGCATCGTAATGCATGGCTACACTATAGATTGCTGGATTCCCTTCTTCCGCAGAGGTTCGTCTTGACCAAGCTTCCCATGGCCCTCGAGTCTCCCTTGTCCGAGGGCGTAACAAACTTATTTCGCCTGGGGGCAGTAGAAAAAGTCCCTGCCGGAGAATTAGGGAGGGGTCACTACTCCCCCTTATTCCTGGTCCGGAAATCGAATGGCAATTTTTGGACCATTATAAATTTAAAACCCCTGAACAAACATATCTCTTACCACAAGTTCAGGATGGAGACTGTCAAGTCGGCGGTGAAGTTCAAAAGAGGGGCTATGATGGCTACAATAGACCTCTCTGACGCATACTTCTATATCCCAATACAGGTCCATTCCAGAAGATACCTGAGGTTCGCGGTGGAGCAAGGTGGGACAGCTCACCAATGTCAATTCAAGTACCTCCCGTTCGGCATATCATCGGCACCCCGCATCTTCACCAAGCAAGGAGGGGGATAATAATTGTCCCTTACCTGGACGACCTGCTAATAGTAGCAGAAACCTCAGATCTCCTTCACAGGCACATCCACGTGGTTCTCTCGCGCCTCCAGAACTTGGCTGGTTAGTCAACCGGGAGAAGTCCGACCTGCTCCCAGACCATCAGAAGGTCTTCCCGGGTATTCTCTTGGATTCAACTCTTCAAAGATCCTTTCTCCCCCCGCTAAAGGTAAAAAAGCTGAAGTTAAGGGTCCTCCACTTCACCAAGCAGTCCCGTTGCTCAATAAGGCAGGCCATGGAAATGCTGGGCAACCTCACCTCCTGCATCCCGGCGGTAGCCTGGGCCCAATTCCATATAAGACCCTTACGGAAGCGGGTCCTCAGACAATGGAACAGGACTCAATCATCCCTGGACTAAAGGTTGCCAGTGTCCCGGGAAGTGAAGACTTCACTGGGCTGGTGGCTCAAGACCAAGAACCTGGAAACGGGAGTTCCTTGGAGGCAGGAGTATGTGTTTTCCCTCACAACAGATGCCAGCTCCCTAGGCTGGGGGGCCCTCATGGCTTCAGAAACCTTTCAGGGGATCTGGTTCGAGGACCAGAGAAGGATGTCCTCCAACTACAGAGAACTCCGGATTGTATGGGAGGGCCTCAAGTCCATCCAAGTGCAGGCCAAGAATCATCACGTCCTCGTCCATTCGGACAACTCCACAGCTGTGGCGTTTATCCAGCATCAGAGAAGAACAAGACACGGTCACCTCCAGAGGCTCTCAGACCGAATCTTCCTTTGGGCAGAAAGGAATCTAAAATCCCTTTTGGCAGTACATCTTAAGGGATCCCTTAATCTCCAGGCAGATTACCTCAGTCGGCGAAGTCTGGATCCAGGCGAATGGTCTTTGTCCCAGACCGCTTTCCAAAAGATTCGGGATCGATGGGGGAGTCCCAACCTAGACCTGTTCGCCTCAGCGAAGAACCACAAGGTTCAGGATTTTTTCTCCCTCAACCGAAGAAACCCATGTGTAGCAATAGACACTTTTACTCAGAACTGGACGTCGGGCCTAGTCTATGCCTCCCCCCCCCCCACCCCCGATACCAGTAATCCCAAGAGTGCTCCCGTTTCAGTCCGAAAGGGGCAGACTGATTCTGGTGGTCCCATTCTGGCCCAGGAGAAGCTGGTTTGGGCTCCTCAGGTCTCTTAACCTGGACGATCCCATCCGATTCCTGCCGGAGGAGGGCCATCTAACGCAGGGCCCCATCCCACACCCCAATACCAACCTCCTCAAGCTGTCCGCCTGGATTCTGTGCAGTCCCTCTTGTTAGTGTTGGGGTTCTCTGAAAGAGTAGTTAAGACCCTCTTGCTGAGTAGAAAGTCCAACACCTCCAAAGCATATCTCAAAGTCTGGAGGAAGTTTGCCTCCTGCGGCGGAGTTAAGTTCAACCAGTCCACCCCTAATATCCCTCTTCCTAGAGGAATTCCTCTAGGATGGGTTGGATTTGGGCCTTGCTCCTAACACACTGCGAGTCCAAGTGTCGGCCTTGCGGGCCCTCTATAATACCAGCCTTTATGAGGTCCCCTGGGTAGCAAGATTTCTGAAGGCGGCAGATCAACTAAATCCCCGAGTCAGGAATATGGTCGTACCGTGGAACCGTAACACCATCCTGTCAGGGCTGTCGGATGCACCATTTGAGCCTCTTCTCTCACTATCCATTAAGTGGCTCACACTGAAAACCATCTTCCTAGTGGCCATATCCTCCGCAAGGAGGGTCTGCGAGCTCCAGACCCTGTCCATACAGGAGCCCTTCCTCAAGGTGCTGAAGGGCAAGCTCGTTTTTAAGTTAGACCCCTGTTTTCTTCCCAAAGTGGTCTCCTCCTTCCACATGTCACAAGATATAGTCATCCCGTCTTTTTTTCCTAACCCTAAAGACGAGCAGGAATCTAGATTCCACAATTTAGACGTTAGGCGTTGAGTTCTTCATTATTTACACGCCACAGAGGAGTAGCATATTGACAAAATGTATTTATCCAGTTTGCAGGCCCAAATAGGGGTAAGAAGGCGGCCAAGGGCTCTATATCCCGCTGGATTAGATGCACCATTTCCGAGGCTTATAAAGCTTCCAGTAAGGAGGCGCCTCCATCCCTTAGAGCCCACTCGGTTAGATCGGTCTCCACTTCCTGGGCTGAGAGAGCCTCTGCTTCGTTAGAACGAATCTGCAGGGCACCTAGAAGAGGGCCCACACCTTCACCAAGCATTATAGGGTGGACATATTTGCTGATGAGGACTTGGCCTTTGGATGTAAGGTCCTAGGTGCTGTAGTGCCCCCCTAAGTTACTTTGTTAGTTCTCAGTTGTGCTGTCATGTAGACGACTGGGGAAATGAGTATTACACTCACCGGTAATCCGGCTTCCTGGAAGTCTCCATGACAGCACACTTTTGTTCCGCCCTTGTTTTCTTTGTCAATAGACTAAATTCTACCCCTTGTCCTAGTCCTGTTATAACACACTGGCGATGAGGGGTGGGGGTGGGGTTTTTAACCGCTCAGTGTGCTTTTTCCTGTCCTATCAGAAGAAGGCAATCTCAGTTGTGCTGTCATGGAGACTTCCAGGAAACCGGATTACTGTTGAGTGTAATATAAATATATATATATATATATATATATATATATATATAACAATGGAAAAATGGTGGCACTGAAGAAAAGACCGTGATGGCGGGTGCTATATCCCAGGGCATAAGCCTATCGCCCAATATGTATCAGGAAAAGGGCAGCACTCAGTATAATGAAAATAGTGAGTTTAATCACTCATGTGGTACAAATGCAACGTTTCGACTCAGCACATGAGCCTTCTCAAGCTGAGAAAGGCTCTATTGCTGAGCCAAACGCTGCGCTATTTGTACGAAATGGTGATTAAACTCACTATTTTCATTATACTGGAGTGTTGCCCTTTTTCCTATATATATATATATATATATATATATATATGTGTGTGTCTTTTATCTAGACTGGTGTAAAGTAGAACTGGCTTAGTTGCCCATGGCAACCAATCATATTCCACCTTTTATTTTTCACAGCTTCATTGGAAAATGAAAGGAGGAATCTTATTAATTGCTATGGGCAACTAAGCCAGTTCTACTTTACACCAGTTAGATAAATTCTCCCCCTATGTACTTCTATGTGTACATAGCAGTGTGTGTCGTCACACTGTACTAATCTGTGTGGGACAAGTGACCGCTCACTGTCGGACTGAACACAATACTGTATTCAAACGAGAATGTAGGTAGTAAAAGCGTCAGTAATGATATCTATATCAGGCTTATAACACAGTGGTTCTGACTCTAGATCGCTGCACTAACATTATCAGCAGCAATATCTATTGTGTCTACAAATAATGGACTTTCTACAGAATGGAAAGTGAGAAATGGATCTGCTGATTACAGACTGTAGCATACTGTAAGACTCACCATGTTGTGGATTGGAATGAAATCTTACTACCAAGTTATTTGGTAGTTCCAGCAGCCTGTGTGTAAGTGGCTGCTAGCTATGCTATGTAACAAGATGTGGGGGCGGGGCAGAAGAGCAGGATGTAGGGGCGGGGCAGAAGAGCTTGTGCTGGTGCATGTGAAATCAACATGAACGCCCACAATGCCTGATGAGGCATCCGAACAGTGAGTGAATCTCATAGATGAGCATTTCTGAGAGCATGTGAAGCAAAGCTGATACCAGTAAACTAACAGGTGCAATTTTTGTTATGTGCTGCATTACGGTAAGCTATGGGGTTATGGTGTCCATAGCCTTTAACCCCATAGCCTTTAATCAATTTTTTCTAGTAAGTAAGCAAGGGTTAACAGCAAAACAAAACCCAATATTTATTGGCCTGATTCTGTAGTTTGCAGAAACACCCCATATGTGGTCATAAACTACTGTATGGCCACGCGGCAGGGCATAGAGGGAAAGTAGCGCCGTGTGGTTTTCGGAAGAAGGATTTTGCTGGACTGGTTTATCTACACCATGTCCCATTTGAAGCCCCCCTGATGCCCCCCTGGGGTAGAAACTCCATAAAAGTGACCCCATCTAAGAAACTAAACCCCTCAAGGTATTCAAAACTGATTTTACAAACATTGGTAACGCTTTAGGTGTTTCACAAGAGTTATTGGCAAATGGAGATTAAATTTTAGAATTGCAAATTTTCCATTTTAATCAATTTTTTCCAGTAACTAAGCAAGGGTTAACAAAACTCAATATTTATTGCCCTGATTCAGTAGTTTACAGAAAAACCCCATATGTGGTCGTAAACTTCTGTATGGCAGGGCATAGAAGGAAAGGAGCGCCGTGTGGTTTTTGGAAGGCAGATTTTGCTGGACTGGTTTTTAGACACCATATCCCATTTGAAGCCTCCCTGGTGCAACCCTAGAGTAGAAACTCTGAAAAAGTGACCCCATTTTGGAAACTACGGGATAAGGTGGTAGTTTTGTTGGTACTATTTTAGGATAAATATGATTTTTGGTTGCTTAATATTACACTTTTTTTGAGGCAAGGTAACAAAAAAATGGAAATTCTGAAATTTTATCTCCATTTGCTAATAACTCTTGTGGAACACCTAAAGGGTTAACAAAGTTTGTTAAATCAGTTTTGAATACCTTAAGGGGTGTACTTTCTTAGATGGAGTCACTTTTTGGGAATTTCCACTGTAGGCGTGCATCAGGGGGGGCTTCAAATGGGACATAGTGCCAAAAAACCAGTCCAGCAAAATCTGCCTTCCAAAAACCATATGGCGTTCCTTTCCTTCTGTGCCCTGCTGTTTGGCCATACAGCAGTTTAAAACCACATATGGGGTGTTTCTGCAAACTACAGAATCAGCGCAATAAATGTTTAGTTTTGTTTGGCTGTTAACCCTTGCTTTGTTACTGGAAAGATTGATTAAAATGGAAAATTTGCAAAAATATAGCTGTTTTGGGGCGGTTTTTATTTTTTGTTATTTACATCTTTGATCTGACAGCTTAGAGGTTTTTGTTTCAGTTTTACATAAGGCTTTTGACACCGTATTTCTATAATTTTTTTTGCTGTGTTCACTTGAGGGGTTAGGTTATGTGTTATTTTTATAGAGACGGTTGTTATGGACATGGCGATACCTAATATGTATACTTCCTATTTATTTATTTATTTAAGTTTTACACAATAATATAATTTTTGAAACAAAAGAAAATCATGTTTATTTGACTCCATAGTCTGAGAGCCATATTTTTTATTTTTTTTGGGCGATTGTCCTATGTAGGGTATCATGTTTTGCGGGATGAGATGACATGACTGTTTGATTGGGACTATTTTGGGAGGCATATAACTTTTTGATCGCTTGCTATTACACTTTTTGTAATGTAAGGTGACAAAAATGGCTTTTGACAACCTATTTATATTATTATTTTTTTGCTGTGTTCACCTAAGGGGTTAGGTTATTTTTATACAGAAGGTTGTTTTGGACACGGCGATACCTAATATGTATACTATTTTATTTATTTTTTTAAGTTTTACACAATAATATTTTTAAAAACAATAGGAAAATCATGTTTTAATGTCTTCATAGTCTGAGAGACATATATTTTTTTATTTCTTTAGGCGATTGTCCGATGTGGGGTATCATTTTTTGCGGGATGAGATGACGGTTTGATTGGGACTATTTTAGGAGGCATATAACTTTTTGATCGCTTGCTTTTACACTTTTTGTGATGCGAGGTGACAAAAATGTATTTTTGACACTTTTTATTTAATTTTTTTTACGGTATTTACCTGAAGGGTTAGATCATGTGATATTTTCATAGAGCAGGTTTTTACGGAAGTGGCAATACCTAATATGTATCCTTTTTTTATTTATTTTACTTTAACACAATAACAGCATTTTAGAAAAAAAATAGAAATCATGTTTTAGTGTCTCCATAGTTTGAGAGCCATTTTTTTTTATTTTTGTGGGCGATTGTGCTATGTAGGGGCTCATTTTTGCGGGATTAGATGGCGGTTTGATTGGTACTATATTGGGAGGCATACGCCTTTTTGATCACTTGGTATTACACTTTTTGTGATGTAAGGTGACCAAAAAATGGCTTTTTTTACACCTTTTTTTTTTTTTATAGTTTTCACCTGAGGGATTAGGTCATGTGATATTTTTATAGAGCAGGATTTTATGGACGCGGCGATACCTAATATGTGTAGTATCTTTTATTTTTTTAATTTTTATTCATTGATGTGTGTTTTTATTTTTACATTTTTTTTTTTCACTTTTTCAAATTTGACCCAGACCCACTTGGTTCTTGAAGATTCAGTGGGTCTGATGTCTGTATAATACAGTACAGTACACTAAATAGTGTACTGTACTGTATTTTTTACTTTAGAAAGTCTGATCAGACTTCTGCTTTTAGCAGAAGTCTGATCAGAGTTACTATTACCATGGCAAACAGGACGCCTGTGAAGGCGTCTTGTTGCCATGGTAACCATCACCCGCTGCCAGAACAGAGCAGCGGTGATGGGGAGGGAGGGGTGCCCCCTCCCTCTGTGATCCCATCAAGAATCAGGGGCTGCAAGGGCACAGCAGCCCCCGATGGGAAAGGAAGGGAGCTCTCTCCCTGTTAACCCCTTCCATACAGCAGTCCGTACGGACCGCGGCATGGAAGGGGTTAAACGGCTGACATTACAGCACATATGTCAGCTGTTTATACCAATGAATATATTAGAGAGGAGGCGGGGAGGTTAAAAATTAAAAGTTTGGGATTTTTAAGTTTCTGATCACTGCGGTCACAGACCGCGAGGATCAAAAACTTCGGAAAGCACTGCAGACGCTTGCAGCGATCGCTGATACAGTGGGGGGGGGGACCCCCCTAGGCATTGTAACAATGATTTCAGCAGGTACCTTGTTCCGATCACCACCGGCCGAGCAGCGGTGATCGGACATACACAGGACGTACCGGTACGTCCTGTGTCCTTAAGTACCAGGACATCAGGGCGTACCGGTACGTCCTATGTCCGTAACAGGTTAAATACTGATTACCTATCCTCAGTATCTGATCAGTGGAGGTCTGACACCCGGGACCCCTGCCAATCAGCTGTTCGAGCAGGCAGTGGCTTCTCGCAGCTTTCCCTAGGCCAAGTGCCGACATGTTCTTTGGTCACATGGCCTAGGCAAGGTGAATGGAGCTGCGATACCAAGCACAGCCGCTATACGATGTACGATACAACGCTGTGGTTGGTGAGCACAAAGAAGCCTGTGGCCTTCATAGGAGCACCAGTGCCTTCTCAAACAGCTGATCGGCTTTGTTTCTAAATGGGTAATTACAAATGCCTGATTGTGATGGGCAACAGGAGTGTAAAAAACAGGTATCCCTCCTCCGTTAATGCTTGCTACACACCCAGCATAGTTTCTGAGGATTTTTCTGGGTGGCACGGACAGGATGAAGAAAATGATTTTCTGAAAGCTTTTGCTCTCCAGATTTGAATGCTTGTCCAGGTGTGGGGCACTCAAAACCACAAAAAGTCTGATATGTTGAAATATGCTTGCGACTTTTTGTAAAGAACAAAATTACCTGTGCAGGCGTTATTGTGACCTCTATTGTGCCGCATGTAAAGCACTCAATCCCCCTGCTGTGAGTGAGTGTGAGGAAGGCCTGCTGTATCAGCTGCAGCAGGTTATAGATAGGAGCCTACTCCAGAGAGAAAATGGAAGTGCAGTTCCTAGCAGAGGACTCTGAGCAGCTGCAGTGACCAAAAATAACAACAGCCAAATATGTGATGACTAGGCTGCAAACCAGGCCAAAAGATTACCAAGGTACCCTGAGAGAAGAAGCAGCAGGAAATGGATTCATACTGCCAGGCCACAGAGATACCAACACTGTGGTCCTGGTGCATCAGCCCTTAGAACTGTGGTGTAGCAGGAGAAGTAATGCCCTGTTACAGCTGTGAGTAAAGAAGAGACCTCAATCTTAGGCACTTAAAGGCCAAACATTGCCCAAGGAGGACTCCCTTGGGGCTCTAGACTGTAAATAATGCACACCAAAATGCGTATTGTGCCTTTGCGATTTTTTATACTTGCAAAATTTGGCAACCTTTTGCATTCGGGCACCACTCACTCCAGTTTTGTAATATGGGTGGAAACGATGTTACTGAGTTTCACTCCAGATTTATCATTGCAACTTTTTTAAAAAGTCGCAATCTCACTCCAGGAGGAGGTCGGAGTAGGAAAACTGGAGTAACTTCTCTAGACAGAAGTGTTAGGTTTAAGGACAGGCCAAATTTATCAAACAACCTGTGACATTTGATAAATGTGGCACAAAGTACTCCAACACAGACTCGAGCAAAACTGACTTCATATATTCCCCTTGTGATAAATTCCTGCGTATGACTTTTTAACGAGCCTTGGGACATAACAAGGGAACATAGCAAGCACCCTGAGACAGATGTCTACAGATGGATATTTGGCTTGACTCTTTTACCTTGTCATATCCCAAAAGGGAACTTTGACTCATAGGGCACCACTTCCAAAATGTGTCACTAGCGAGATGGTTCTCCTTCCCTGGGAGATTTCTCTTTTCATATTATTTTCCCATGGAGCATTGCCAGTAAGTCTTCATACACAGCTGGTCTAAGGAGAGCTAGTACCCTTCAATAGTTACTTTTTCTGACTTCAGTTGTATACAGGGGAGGTGCTGTCAGTGAATGACAGCATTCACTATGTTACTGTACATATAGAGATAGCTGTCAGTCACTGATAGCTGTACACAGGGACGGACTTAAGTTTGGAAAAAGCAGAGATTTAAATTTATAACATAGTAACATAGTTTATAAGGATGAAAAAAGACATTGGTCCATCTAGTTCAGCCTGTTATACTGCAAGTTGATCCAGAGGAAGGCAAAAAACAACAACTGTGAGCTAGAAACCTCACTTTAGGGGGAAAAAAATCCTTCCTGACTCCAATCAGGCAATCAGAAAAACTTGAACTCTTTTAGTGAACTCACCATCACCACCTCCTCAGGCAGAGAGTTCCATAGTCTCACTGCTCTTACCGTAAAGAATCCTCTTCTATGTTTGTGTACAAACCTTCTTTCCTCCAGACGCAGAGGATGTCCCCTCGTCACAGTCCCAGTCCTGGGGATAAATAGATGATGGGAGAGATCTCTGTACTGACACCAAATATATTAATACATAGTTATTAGATCTCCCCTCAGTTGCCTTTTTTCTAAAGTGAATAACCCTAATGTTGATAATATTTCAGGGTACTGTAGTTGCCCCATTCCAGTTATTACTTTAGTTGCCCTCCTCTGCACCCTCTCCAGCTCTGCTATGTCTGCCTTGTTCACAGGAGCCCAGAACTGTACACAGTACTCCATGTGTGGTCTGACTAGTGATTTGTAAAGTGGTAGGACTATGTTCTCATCACGGGCATCTATACCCCTTTTGATGCAATCCATTATCTTATTGGCCTTGGAAGCAGCTGCCTGACACTGGTTTCTGCAGCTTAGTTTGCTGTCCACTAAAATTCCTAAGTCCTTTTCCATGTCAGTGTTACCTAGTGTTTTACCATTTAGTATGTACGGGTGACTTGTATTTTTCCTTCCCAAGGGCATATCCTTACATTTGTCAGTGTTAAAACTCATCTGCCCAAGCCTCCAATCTATCCGGATCCCTCTGTAGAAGTATATTGTCCTCTTCTGTGTTAATTACTTAATATTTTACTGTGCAAGCCTTCTACAAGATCATTAATAAATATTTTGAAGAAGCCATGATGATATGGCGTTATTTACTTATTTTCATTGAGGTACTCCAAGATAGCATTTCTTAGAAAACAATCAAACAGTTTACCCATGACAGATGTTAAACGTACCGGCCTATAGTTTCCGGGCTCTGTATTTGGACCTATTTTGAATATTGGCACCACATTTGCTATGCACCAATCCTGTGGAACACTCCCTGTTAATATAGTCCTTACATATATGAAATAAGGGTCAGGCTATGACATTACTTAATTCTCTTAGGATACGGAGGTGTATGCCTTCTGGTCCCGGCTATTCGTCTATTTTAAACTTTATAAGATGCCGATGTACTTCTTCCTAGGTCAGACAGGGCACTTTTAAATCCTTCACGACATACATGTACCTCATCGGGCGTTTGTTTAAAGATGGGGCCCGCTGCGGGTGGCTGTCTGCTTTTTATAGAGGACACCCGCGGCTAATGTCCGCAACCGTCAGTTATGCCGATTGCGGACATTTAACCCCTCAGATGCCGTGGTCAATCCTGACCACAGCATATGAGCGCGCTGAAAACCCCCGTGTGGCGGTCAGAGGAGCCGGAGCGTGTATGCAGCAGCCCCTGTCTTTATGAATGACAGGAGGCTTCTGCATAGTATTTCCTATGGAGCCCTTGCCTGTAATAGGGCCCCATAGGAAAGTAGTGAAATATTCATAGATTCCAATGCAAGTGGAATAAGAGTAGATACTGAGAATTACACTCAGTATACAGGACAAGAAAAGTGGTACTGTGCTGTGTTCTTATATACAGAATAAGAGCAGATACTTAGGATTACATCCAGTATACAGGACAGGAGAATTAGTACTGTGCAGTGTCCATATATACAGAATAAGAGCAGATACTTAGGATTACATCCAGTATAAAGGACAGGAGAAGTGGTACTGTGCAGTGTCCATATATACAGAATAAGAGCAGATACTGAGGATTACATCCAGTATACAGGACAAAAGAAGTGATACTGTGCAGTGTCCGTATATACAAAATAAGAGCAGATACTGAGGATTACATCCAGTATACAGGACAAGAGAAGTGGTACTGTGCAGTGTCCATATGTACAGAATAAGAGCAGATACTGAGGATTACATCCAGTATACAGGACAAGATAAGTGGTACTGTGCAGTGTTCATATATACAGAATAAGAGCAGATACTGAGGATTACATCCAGTATACAGGACAAGAGAAGTGGTACTGTGCTGTGTCCTTATATACAGAATAAGAGCAGATACTGAGGATTACATCCAGTATACAGGACAGGAGAAGTGGTACTGTGCAGTGTCCATATATACAGAATAAGAGCAGATACTGAGGATTACATCCAGTATACAGGACAAGAGAAGTGGTACTGTGCTGTGTCCTTATATACAGAATAAGAGCAGATACTTAGGATTACATCCAGTATAAAGGACAGGAGAAGTGGTACTGTGCAGTGTCCATATATACAGAATAAGAGCAGATACTGAGGATTACATCCAGTATAGAGGACAGGAGAAGTGGTACTGTGCAATGTCCATATATACAGAATAAGAGCAGATACTGAGGATTACATCCAGTATATAGGACAAAAGAAGTGGTACTGTGCGGTGTCCATATATACAGAATAAGAGCAGATACTGAGGATTACACCCAGTATACAGCTCAAGAGAAGTGCTACTGTGCAACGTCCATGTATACAGAATAAAAGCAAATACTGAGAATTACCCCAGTATACAGGACAGGAGAAGTGGTACTGTGCAGTGTCCATAAATACAGAATAAGAGCACATACTGAGATTACACCCAGTATACAGGACAAGAGGAGTGGTACTGTGCAGTGTTCATATACATGGAATAAGAGCAGATACTGTAGATTGTACCCAGTATACAGAACAAGAGAAGTGGTACTGTGCAGTGTCCATACATATGGAATAAGAGCAGATACTGAGAACTACACCCAGTATACAGGACACGAGAAGTGGTACTGTGCAATGTTCATATATACAGAATAAGAGCAGATACTGATAATTGCACCCAGTATACAGGACCAGAGAAGTGGTACTGTGCAGTGTCGATAGGAGAAATGGTACTGTGTAGTGTCGATATATACAGAATAAGAGCATATATTGAGAATTACACCTAGTATACAGGACCTGAGAAGTGGTACTGTGCTGTGTCCTTATATACAGAATAAGAGCAGATACTGAGAATTACACCTAGTATACAGGACAGGAGAAGTGGTACTGTGCAGTGTCCTTATATACAGAATAAGAGCAGATACTGAGGATTACATCCAGTATAGAGGACAGGAGAAGTGGTACTGTGCAATGTCCATATATACAGAATAAGAGCAGATACTGAGGATTACATCCAGTATAGAGGACAGGAGAAGTGGTACTGTGCAGCGTCCATACATATGGAATAAGAGCAGATACTGAGAATTACACCCAGTATACAGAACAAGTGAAGTGGTACTGTGCAGTGTCCTATATACAGAATAAGAGCTGATACTGAAAATCACACCGAGTATACAGGACAAGAGAAGTGGTACTGTGCACAGTCTATATACAGTATAGTGAGAACAAATACTGATATATACACCTAGTACACATGACAAGAGGAGTAGTAATGTACATATATACTGTATAGAAGCTGATCCTGCCAGCAGCAGCTCTGATCTGCATCATTACTAGATCCTTATTCCTTGCAAGCAGTTCTAGGAAGTCATCTTCTAAGATGCTTGTGAGTGCACGAGCTAAAGACTGCTCACATCACACATACCTTGCGCCTTCAACATTAATACTATGATATATTTATCTCAGGTGAGAGCTGCAGCTCTGCCCTCCTCAACCTGTAGACTGTACAGTCGTGGCCAAAAGTTTTAAGAATGACACAAATATTAGTTTTCACAAAGTTTGCTGCTAAACTGCTTTTAGATCTTTGTTTCAGTTGTTTCTGTGATGTAGTGAAATATAATTACACGCACTTCATACGTTTCAAAAGCTTTTATCGACAATTACATGAAATTTATGCAAAGATGCTCTCAATCAACTTCTGGGCCAATTCCTGACTGATAGCAACCCATTCTTTCATAATCACTTTTTGGAGTTTGTCAGAATTAGTAGGTTTTTGTTTGTCCACCCGCCTCTTGAGGATTGACCACAAATTCTCAATGGGATTAAGATCTGGGGAGTTTCCAGGCCATGGACCCAAAATGTCAACGTTTTGGTCCCCGAGCCACATAGTTATCACTTTTGCCTTATGGCACGGTGCTTCATCGTGCTGGAAAATGCATTGTTCTTCACCAAACTGTTGTTGGATTGTTGGAAGAAGTTGCTGTTGGAGGGTGTTTTGGTACCATTCTTTATTCATGGCTGTGTTTTGGGGAAAAATTGTGAGTGAGCCCACTACCTTGGATGAGAAGCAACCCCACACATGAATGGTCTCAGGATTCTTTACTGTTGGCATGACACAGGACTGATGGTAGCGCTCACCTTTTCTTCTCCGGATAAGCCTTTTTCCTGATGCCCCAAACAATCGGAAAGAGGCTTCATCAGAGAATATGACTTTGCCCCAGTCCCCAGCAGTCCATTCACCATACTTTCTGCAGAAGATCAATTTGTCCCTGATGCTGGAGAGAAGTGG
>JAKVIS010002651.1:0-21549 GCA_033119425.1 Bufotes viridis | reverse complement strand
AGAAGATATTATAGAAGTAATTGTGTAAATATTCTGTCCTGCATTTAGGGGTTGTCTCAATAACATATCTCTTTCTATAAGACCTAATAGGAAACATGGGCATCATGGAGGGGACTGATAGTAACCGGTTAAATTCTGCTATCTATCCACCTCCACAGTTTACAGTCTCTGCCAGGTGAGACTTGTGATCTTTACATGGAGAGCAGGACCGTCCAGTTTTCAGATCTGAGAAAAGGAAAATGAAATGAAATGTGAGCCGAGCATTAAAGACACTTTATAATATTAGAATAAATATGATAATCATGTGCTGGCATCTATCACCCCTTTGTCACCTACACATGGCAGTATACTGTACAGGCTGCCACAGATCACCCTTCTAGCCTGCTTATGGACTGAATCATATTAATGTAAATGTCCTCCTGCTTTAGGAAGTCTGGTGTATACCAGTGACTGGCATATTTAGTGTATGGTGAGGATTCGGGGTCCTATATATTTACTAATGTACTATATGAATGTAGATATAAGAATAGAAACTTCTACTTTACCGAAACATCTGTTGGAGGTGCACAGGCAGCTGCATCTCTCCAAGTAGTCTGTGAAAAGAGGAGACATCATATAATAGTCAGCGAGTGCTGTGTACTGTGCCTATGTGTGCTTCTCACCTCTGTATAATAGGCACAGTACCCACAGTTTACACATAGTTAACACACACTAGTGGGAAAGGTCCATTGACATGCATTATATAATGTAATCCTAGTTCCTCTGGGTTATGATAGAAATCTTATACTGTACCTTGATTTTTTGGAGGGCCCCCGGCGCAGACAACCTTCTCCTCGGCACAGGTCTTACAGTTGGTGTAGGTTTGCACCATTAATCCTGGGGAAATGGACTTGAGTTATAACCTTCCAATCTTATAGAGAACAATAATGGCAAGAAGCTGAATCTGGTATGAAATGAACTTACCACAGCTGTCTGCACCTGAGGAATGGAGAAGAAAGAAGACATTACTGACCGTACTCATTGTCAGACTCAGAAACCTCTAATCTCTGGGTCTCCTTATTATTCTGTGATGATGTCAGTGCCTCTGTGTTTGTCACTTTGATTTCTAGATTTACATTGACAGAAATCTCTGAGCTGCCCCAGAACAGTCCGGGCCTCTATAGAACACAGCAGGTCCTTGTGCAAACATCCCTGGCAACCAATCAGATAAAGGCTTTCATTTGTCCAGTACAAGGTGGGAGATAACAGCAGTGATCTGATTGGTGGCTATGGGGATCTCTAGTTTGTGTCTACATTACTATTGCTACATGAGGCATGTGTGTGTAATACATGTATATGTCATATTATAACACGTGTTATATCTAGAAGAACTCACCTTGTTTATTTGGACACCTCCCTAAAAGTGAGAAATGAAGAAAAGCAGAATTACCAATAGAAAACAATATAGAACAGAAATCCCCTGTATATGAGGGCTCCATCTATAACACTGCAATAATACAAAAGAAAACTGCAAGAATAGCAATTCCCATTGGATGGGATATTTTATTACAATCACTCCCTCCTGTCACTAGGCTGTAGGGAAAAGTAAATTAGCTTAAAACATCCTTTCTGACAACCTACCTGTCACGGCTGTATGTGAGCAACAAGAGCATACACAGTGAGTTAGCTACTGACCGGACCCAAACTAGGGAAGATAAAGGGTGACCCCTGTCAGACCCTAAAAGCTCTCCCTATGCTGCTAAGCCCATGTCCAGATCCAGATGGTGGATCGAGACATGCCCGCGTACCTAAGGCTGATGACCACTGTAACCCCTACAATAGTGGAAGGGGCACGGCCACCGGTGCCCTGCTCAGTATATGGACGGAACCGGGTCGCCTCGGATCCAGTCAGCAAAACAAACAGAAACACACAATGTCTGCACACTTAACTGAAGGAGCTGCAGCAGCAGTGAAAACAGATCCAAAGTCAGCAGACAATGTCCGAAGTACTTGCTTCAGCAGAACACAGGTCCAGAAAAAGATATCACACCAGTGAAGATACTCAAGCGAGAGATACTGCTCAAATGAAAAGTATAATCCGCACCGCACAAAGGAAGAGGGGTGATTTAAAGGCAGAGCAATCAAACACAGGAGGGACAGCTGGGAGGAAGGAAACAGAAAGTAAAGACCTCATCACAGGGGCGGAGAAACAGAGCTGTGAGAACGTCTCAAAGCTCTAGTAGTTACATCATCACAGGGGTGGAGAAACAGAGCTGTGAGAACGTCTCAAAGCTCTGGTAGTGACAGTACCCCCTCTACGGGTGGACTCCGGACACCCAGGACCCACCTTCTCAGGATGAGCCCTATGAAAAGTCCTGATGAGGCGAGTGGCTTTAATGTCCGACACCGGAACCCACATCCTCTCCTCAGGACCATAACCCTTCCAATGAACGAGGTACTGAAGAGAACCGCGGACAATGCGAGAGTCCACAATTCTGGAAACCTCAAACTCCAGATTGCCATCAACCAAAATCGGAGGAGGAGGCAAAGAGGAGGGTACCGTGGGCTGGACATATGGTTTTAAGAGAGATCTGTGAAATACATTATGTATCTTCCAAACCCGTGGAAGATCAAGACGGAAGGCAACAGGATTGATGACTGACAAGATTTTATAAGGCCCAATAAACTTGGGACCCAATTTCCAGGAGGGAACCTTCAGTTTAATATTTCTTGTAGACAACCACACCAGATCACCCACATTCAGGTCCGGACCAGGCACACGTCTCTTATCAGCCACACGCTTATATTTCTCACTCATCTTTCTTAGATTACTCTGAATCTTTTGCCAAATGGTAGACAAAGACGAGGAAAATCTCTCCTCCTCAGGCAAACCAGAAGGAGCCCCTCCCGAGAATGTCCCAAACTGCGGATGGAACCCATATGCACCAAAGAATGGTGACTTATCAGAAGATTCCTGACGACGGTTGTTCAGAGCAAACTCAGCAAGAGGGAGAAACGAACACCAATCCTCCTGGTTCTCTGCAACAAAACAGCGCAAATATGTCTCCAGATTCTGATTGACGCGTTCAGTCTGACCATTCGACTGCGGGTGAAAAGCAGAAGAGAAGGACAGCCGAACCCCAGGCGAGAACAGAAAGCCTTCCAGAATCTGGACACAAACTGCGTGCCTCTATCGGAAACAATATCAGAGGGAATGCCATGCAATTTAACAATATGGTCGACAAAAGCTTGCGCCAACGTTTTAGCATTGGGCAATCCAGGGAAGGGTATGAAATGTGCCATCTTGCTAAAACGGTCCACCACCACCAGGATCACCGACTTCCCTGAGGAACGAGGAAGATCCGTGATAAAGTCCATGGACAGGTGTGTCCAAGGACGGGAAGGTATGGGTAAGGGGAGAAGGGGACCTGAAGGCCGTGAACGAGGGACCTTAGCGCGAGCGCACGTCTCACAAGCAGCCACAAAACCCTCCACCGACTTACGAAGAGCCGGCCACCAAAATCTCCGAGCAATGAGATCTACCGTGGCTCTACTCCCGGGTGACCAGCAAGAACAGTATCATGATGCTCCTTGAAGAGTTTGTGACGTAACTCAGGAGGCACAAACAACTTTCCAGAAGGACAACGGGCAGGTGCCTCAGTCTGGGCAGCCTGGACCTCGGCCTCCAAATCAGAATACAGAGCAGAAACAACTACCCCCTCCGCCAAAATGGGACCCGGGTCCTCGGAGTTTCCTCCTCCCGGAAAACAGCGAGAGAGAGCATCAGCCTTCACATTTTTGATCCCAGGGCGGAATGTAACGACAAAATTGAATCTGGAGAAGAACAGAGACCATCTGGCCTGTCTCGGATTCATACGCTGGCCGACTCCAAGTACGCCAGATTCTTATGGTCGGTAAAAACGGTGATAGGGTACCTGGCCCCTCCAACCAATGGCGCCATTCCTCGAAAGCCAACTTGATGGCCAACAATTCCCTATCTCCCACATCATAGTTTTCTCTGCCGGTGAGAGTTTTTTAGAGAAAAGGCACAGGGTCGCCATTTGGAAGGAGACGGACCCTGGGACAAAACCGCACCCACACCCACCTCGGAAGCATCCACCTCAACAATAAAAGGTAAGGAAACATCGGGATGCACCAAGATGGGAGCAGACGCAAAACTCTCTTTAATCTTAGAAAAAGCTGCAAGCGCCTCCTCTGACCAAGAGGAAAAATCCGCCCCTTTTTGGTCATGTCAGTGAGGGGTTTGACAACAGAGGAATAATTCAAAATGAACTTTCTGTAATAGTTTGCAAAACCCAGAAAGCGCATCAATGCCTTCTGATTCTCAGGAAGCTCCCACTCAAGCACAGCACGGACCTTCTCCGGATCCATGCGAAAACCAGAAGCAGAGAGGAGAAAACCCAGAAATTGAATCTCCGATACCATAAACACACATTTCTCCAGCTTGGCGTACAATTTATTTTCTCGCAGAATCTGCAGAACCTGAAAAAGATGATCCTGATGAGTCCGAACATCAGGGGAAAAATCAAAATATCATCAAGATACACCAATACAAATTTCCCCATTAAATGGTAGAAAATACTGTTAACAAAATGCTGAAAGACGGCCGGAGCATTCATCAAGCCAAAAGGCATAACGAGATTCTCGAAATGCCCCTCAGGGGTATTAAAGGCTGTTTTCCATTCATCCCCTCTCTGACCCTGACCAGGTTGTACGCGCCTCTCAAATCCAATTTGGAAAAACCTTGGCCCCAACAATTTGGTTGAAGAGGTCCGGGATCAGAGGAAGGGGATAGGGATCGCGAATCGTGATACGGTTCAGCTCCCTAAAATCTAGGCAAGGTCTCAGAGAGCCATCTTTTTTTTAACAAAAAAACCCGCGGCAACCGGTGATTTTGAGGGACGAATATGCCCCTTATCGAGACTCTCAGAGATATAGGTTCGCATTGCGATTCTCTCCGGTTGTGAGAGATTGTACAGGCGTGCTTTTGGCAGCTTGGCGCCGGGAATGAGGTTAATGGGACAGTCAAACTCCCGGTGAGGAGGTAGCTCCTGCACACCGCTCTCGGAAAACACGTCCGAGAAATCAGAGAGAAATGATGGCAAAGTTTTAGTAGATACCTCTGCAAAAGTCGCTGTGAGACAATTCTCTCTACAAAACTCACTCCACTCATTTATTTGCCTTCCTTGCCAATCAATAGTGGGGTTATGTTTAGTGAGCCAGGGTAACCCCAACACTAGAGGAGTAGGCAATCCGTTAAGGACAAAACAAGATATATCCTCCACATGAGTGTCACCTACAGCTAACCGGATATTGTGAACAATGCCCTTCAGGGATCTCTGTGAGAGTGGAGCAGAGTCAATGGCAAAAACAGGTATATCCTTTTCTAATGTGCAAACCCGAAAACCATGCCTGGCTACAAATTGAGTGTCAATAAGATTGACGGCCGCTCCACTATCAACAAAAATTTCACAAGAAATGACTTTGCTCTCTAGCGCCACCCTGGCAGAAAGGAGAAAACGAGAACTGCAGGTCAGAGGAAAAGCCCCAATTCCTACATCAACTTTGCCCAAGGTAGCAGATGAAGCAGAGTTTGATGATTTTCCTTTTGAGGATTTTCTCTTATTATCACTCTTAGTACAGTTCATGAATCTCCTAGAGGGACAAACATTTGCCAAATGACCAATGCCCCCACAACAAAAACACACCATTCTCTGAGGACTAAATCCTCCTTTATCAGGGGCAAGTCGACCTAGCTGCATAGGCTCCTCCTCAGAGGGGACCGAGACAGGATGAGGCCCCTGCACACTGAATGAGTCCGCACCACTGCCCCTAGACTGACAATGGCTGGACCGAGAGGTCTCGTTTCTTTCTCTTAGACGCCTGTCAAGGCGTACCGCCAATGACATGGCAGACTCTAAAGACGTTGGTCTCTCATGGAAAGCAAACGCATCTTTCAATCTCTCTGAGAGACCATGACAGAACTGACTCCGGAGTGCAGCATCATTCCAACCTGAATCAGCTGCCCATCTCCGAAATTCAGAACAATAAAGCTCTGCAGACAGTTTGTTCTGGCATAAAAACGTAAGTTAGATTCAGCCAGAGCAACACGATCCGGGTCATCATATATCTGCCCCAGGGCCACAAAAATCTTTCTGTGGATCGAAGGGAGGGATCCCCGATGGCAGTGAAAAAGCCCAAGTCTGAGCATTACCCCTGAGCAAGGAGATGACAATCCTCACCCTCTGCTCCTCATTACCAGAGGAACGGGGACACAAGCAAAAATGGAGTTTGCATGCCTCTCTGAAGCGAACAAAATTCTGACTGCCCCCGGAGAACGTTTCCGGAAGTGAGACCTTTGGCTCGCAACAGACTCCATGGGCCGGAGCCGAGCCCAATGCTTGAAGCTGAGTCATAGATTGACGGAGATCCGCTACCTCCAAAGAAAGACCCTGCATGCGGTCAACCAGGTCAGAAAGCGGATCCATGTCAAAAAAGGACGGTTTCGGCGGATTATAATGTCACGGCTGTATGTGAGCAACAAGAGCATACACAGTGAGTTAGCTACTGACCGGACCCAAACTAGGGAACATAAAGGGTGACCCCTGTCAGACCCTAGAAGCTCTCCCTATGCTGCTAAGCCCATGTCCAGATCCAGATGGTGGATCGAGACATGCCCGCGTACCTAAGGCTGATGACCACTGTAACCCCTACAATAGTGGAAGGGGCACGGCCACCGGTGCCCTGCTCAGTATATGGACGGAACCGGGGTCGCCTCGGATCCAGTCAGCAAAACAAACAGAAACACACAATGTCTGCACACTTAACTGAAGGAGCTGCAGCAGCAGTGAAAACAGATCCATTGTCAGCAGACAATGTCCGAAGTACTTGCTTCAGCAGAACACAGGTCCAGAAAAAGATATCACACCAGTGAAGATACTCAAGAGAGAGATACTGCTCAATTGAAAAAGTATAATCCGCACCGTACAAAGGAAGAGGGGTGATTTAAAGGCAGTGCAATCAAACACAGGAGGGACAGCTGGGAGGAAGGAAACAGAAAGTAAAGACCTCATCACAGGGGCGGAGAAACAGAGCTGTGAGAACGTCTCAAAGCTCTAGTAGTTACATCATCACAGGGGTGGAGAAACAGAGCTGTGAGAACGTCTCAAAGCTCTGGTAGTGACACTACCAGACACGTAGAAGACAAGTAGAATGGTAGACAGGTAGAAGATTTCACTTACGTTGGTTTGAGCCCTGGACGATAACCTTGAGCTTTTCTTTGAGTCGCTGGAAATGGAGTCCAATGATGTGAAGAAGCTGGATCTCTAAGATATATAAAGAGGGGAAGAATGAGAGTCCAATCCCCTCATCTATTAGTCTGAGCCCCCAACACACTAATTTCTATAAATAAGAGAAGTAGAATTTCCACCTCCGTATAAAATATTGTACTTACCCTTAAAATCTATATCCTGGATGACGTCCACAGATTTTTTATATTCAGACGCAATTTCGGATATAGCATATTTATCTGGAAGGAAAATAATGGTACAATAATTATTTATCTATCTATCTAACAAAGAAAAAAAAAAATCCAGGGCAGCACACCTTGATATTAAAGAGGAGTGCCTGCGGTACAAACTCAACCACAGTTTTATAGATAAGCTTGAGAATGGTCCCAATAAGCAGACCGAAACGTCGCATGGGTGTATAAAGGATCTCAATTTGTTTCACCATCTGGAAGTGCTGCGTTTTTATCTATCTATCTATCTATCTATCTATCACATGAAATAAAGATAATAGTAGTAATATAATTACCCAGTATGCCGACTTCATCCTCAAGGTAGTCCAGGACTTTTTTCTCTGCGGTTTTGGCAAACCGCTTGATGTTGACATAGGCTTCTATTGAGTCAATGTCATCGACTTGGCTTTTGATAAAGGTGTCAAATTTATCCATAGCCATTTTCCCTCCGGAGTCGCATGGTATGCAACAGAGAGATTGTCCGATGAAGACAGATGTTACAAGCATTAGAAGCCACATGGTCTGGATAGAACCAGACATCTTTAGTAAAATCGCTTCCTGTAGCAAATAATCACTAAGGACGCAAGAGAGCAGAACTATGTCCCACTGAGAAGACAACAACACTGCACAGGTTAAAGGATCAGAGGCCGGTTAAGGGACAATGTCTTTATGACATCATCAGAATATGCTAATGAGGCTCTGAAACAAGCAATTGGATTGGTGGAAAATGTCATTATGACATAATCATATGAATATGCAAATTAGGCTCCAAAACAAATAAGCCATTGCATTGGTGGAAAATGTAATTATGACATCATCATATGCAAACGGAAAACCACTAGACAGTATGAGGACGAGCGATAGCATAGCGATCACTCCTGTCCGTGCTGCGGAGGAGATCGCTGCATGTAATAGCAGCATTCTCCTCCACGAGCGAGGACCAGTTCAGTTATGAAGTCACTTTGTGGGGCTTATGTAGTAGAAACCATCCATAAATGACCAGATTTTAGAAACTACACCCCTCAGGTTATTCAAAAATGATTTTACAAACTTTGTTAACACTTTAGGTGTTCCACCAAAAATGAAAGTAATATGGAGATGAAATTTCTAAATTTCACTTTTTGGCAGATTTTCCATCTTAATCATTTCTTTCCTGTAACACATCAAGGGTTAACAGCCAAGGAAAACTCAATATCTATTACCCTGATTCTGCAGTTTACAGAAACACCCCATATGTGGTTGTAAACTGCTGTAAGGGCACACGGCAGGGTGCAGAGGGAAAGGAGCTCCAGATGGAGGGCAGATTTTGCTGCACTGGTTTTTAGACACTATGTACCATTTGAAGCCCCCCTGATGCACCCTACAGTAGAAACAATCGGGACGTCCATCCTTTTCATCATCCTGCTGCGCCATCTAGATCTCTTTCTTGTGGGCCAGCACTGGTGATGAAGGAGGAGCTTCTTGGGAGGGGCTTCTTTCTCTCTCGTCACGCAATAGTCTTTCTCTTGGAAGGCAGGACTGTGTTTCGTGTCTCCGGGCATGAACAAAATGCTGCGCCATAGCATGTAGAAATTGCAGATTAACTTTTTGGGCATCGGCACGCAGCAGTAAACACATCAAAGTCACTTTAAAAGTCAATTTTGTAAATCCATTAGGCTAATAAAGTTTGTAGGCTTTAGGATAGTATGGCACACAGTTTGTAAACGTTCTGAAACCTGTTCTTATCCTGTTCTTAACGACACGCAATTTTAGCGTTATCAGAATCCTGTTCGTGACGCCAATTGATTGCAGCAGAACACTGCCAATGTCTTGGGTATTCCTTGCCCCTTTGGAGATTTCTACAAAATAATAGAGCAAGTAGAGCAAGTAATCGTGATGCCAGTTGCAGTTAAGCAACGAGGATATGGAGTCCACTTTGTAGAGGGTAGTGTTGGTACCCAGATGTAGGAGTGCCAGAGGGGTGTAGAGTGGCCTACGCTCTCTGAAGGTGTTGTATGCATGTGTCACGGTGCTCCTACCTGGAAATCCTTGGATCCCAAACGTGGTGTAGTCCGAAGCAAGTGCAAAAGGGGGTTGTTGAACTTGGGTGATCAATAAGTAGAATAAATGGAGTCCAGACTTTGTGTCTTGGCATAAAACGGTAAACCAAACAGTTACCAAACGGTATCTTGGTCATCAGCAGGTATTGGTTTATTTTGGCAGGCAAACACTTCTGCAGCAATCTCAGCTCTGCTATATCTGCAGCTCTCTTAGCTCTGCTATGCTAGCTGGTGTAAATAGGAACTTCTCCTCTGCTGCTGGAACTTAGGTTAGCTGTAGTATGTCTCTTACTTTATCTTTATCTGCAATCCTAGGAACTTCTTGTCCTGGCTTTGAGTACCTCAAGCTCTAGCTTCAGCTTGGATGAAGGCAATGCAAGCCCAAGAGGGTACAAGCAATATATGTATATAGAGCTTTAGTACAATATATAGCTATATATACTGTATGTCTACAATATGTTATGACAGATGCTTCTTTATGTACCTTACATACTGCATAAGACTGATAATTCAAGGCTATGTACACCTTCGGGGGACAGATTTTATGATTGCATCTTACTAATTTTGGGCAAAAAAAACATTTTTTCAATTGGTCTTTATTATTGTTTATAGGGTCAGAGATCAGTGATAAGGAGCTCGTCAGCTTCCTGCCTGACGGAGCAGAGAGTAAGTAAAGCTCCTGTTGGTAGTAGAAGTCAAAGTTATGCAGGGAAAAAGGCTCATCATTTTTAATAAAGACCAATTGAAAACATGATTTTTAGCTCAAAATGAGTACAATACAATACAAAAAACTGCTTCCAAAAGTGTACATAGCCATTACCCTGTATAGATAGGATATATGACTGATACTATGACTATAACTGTAGTGATGCATGATATATAGTTGCCAACTGTCCTAAAATTTGACTGGACTGTCGCTGAAGTCCTGGCAAATTTGGGCTGTCCCAGACCATAAACGGATGGATGAGTATGATGATATGACAGGTGCTATAGCTGTATATACTTGACAATTGTTAGTAAATATGTGATATGACTGGTACTAGAAGAACTGTATACTGTATGGCCTTTTTTGCCATTTCAGACTATTTATTACAGGCGTCGACTGCTGCTAGTGGACTTTCTAGCCTGCCCCTGCTGTATCCAGCCCACCACTGCTTTATTCTATGCCTTGCAGGGGATGCCAGGCAACCCAGCACTCAGTGACATCCTCCCTTCTCCTTCTTTTTCCAATGCAGGTATCAGATCCAGCAGGTCCCTAGAATGTACTGAATGGAGGGTCACCTAATCCCCAAGTGCAGCGGGCTCCTCCTGCTCAAACAATTTATGATTTTGCTGCCCCTTTCCTGGCATCTGAATTAGCAAGCAGTTGGAGGATGAAGCAGCTGCCAAAGAGGATCTCTAGTCCTCCAAAAGTAGGAGGAGGAAAGGAGAAGATGGCAGTACCAGAAGGACAGGCCAGAGCCTGAATCCATTGTAACAATGCATGTCCTTGTCCGCCATTGTAACAATGCATGTTCTTGCGGGATGGACTTGCGGACATTCAGATACTGAATACACACTGAGTCATTTTTTTTTGTGTGGGCCCATTGAAATAAATAGTTCTGCATAAGGGCCACAAAAAAAAAAAAACGGAACCGACACGGACAAAATATACGTTCATGTCCATGAGCCCTTAGAGAGGTTTTCTAATAAAGACATGTTTGCGCTCAGTCAAACCATAAGTTATATGACTATAGATCTTAAAGCTGGCGCTGGTGTCAAGAATAACAAGAAGAGACTCCGTCCTCCTGGTATATCTCCTATATAGTCTCTGTAGTTCTTATCTGATATACAGGCAGGTAAGGAATGGGAAATTAAATGCTGCAGTCAAGATTTTTTGTATATTTTTTTATTTTTATTTTTAGGGAAAAAGGGGAGGGAAGAAAAGGGGAAGGGTAGATAATTTTTTATTTTTTGAGGAAACATTTTTTTCATTTTTTTTTTATGGAGGAGGATTAGGGAGAGAAAGGGAAGGGAGAAATGGGGAAGGGAAGTTTTTTTTTTTTGTTTGTTTTTGGGGTAGGGTTATAATTTTCAGATTTTTTTTTTCCTGGCAGGTGGCAGTACAGGATGGTGCTTGACGGTCCACCTTCACACTGGCTCTTTTTCTAGAGGATCTCTAGATTTCATTTTCCTCCTCCAGAACATGCAGATGCTGAAAAAAGAAAATCTATCAGTTATTTGATATTTGCTACTAAAATGTCAGCTCTGAGTGAAATGTGTGCACAGATCCTCCTATGTTTTTTCTTACATTAGCTGCTTATGAGTCTGCTGACATTATAACATGTCTGGCCTTGTAATATGCGCCAAATTTATTATGAAGCATTAAATATTGTTATAAATCTGGAGCATCTAGTGACTGCCTGGATTAAGTTTACACTGTGAAAACATGTCTAATATTAATCTAATCTAATAGGCCTCCTCCATAGAGTATCTTATATATGCTACCTACCATATGCCAGCGACCAACATGATGGTGACGGAGCCGGCCACAGATATCACTATGAGGGAAGCATTGTTGTTCCGTAGCTCCTCTAGAAGTGGCGGCTCAGGTGCTGTGATGTCAAGCACATCAGGAAGTGTAGGGCGAGGATGGTATTTTTGCGTCGCCTTTTCCGATCCGCTGATAACTAAATGAGGAACGCAATTACATTAATAGTTAATTCCATGAAGAGAATGATAATGACATTGTAGTGTATCTTATACATGAAATAACATGAAATATATGTCATAATATCACAATCGTCTGCATCGTGGATTCTCAGAAGCACTGTCAAAACCAAGAGTGGCTCCAAAATACGGAGGTGGCTCAAATCTTTGCATTCCAGGTTTTTTCCTTACAAATACTAATGTAAAATAACCCCACATTATAGGTGACAATTAATCCTTTCTCACTAATTATCACCTACAAGTAGATATGAATCCCATGTATCTAGGTATTACCACTCAGCATAGTGCCAGTGATAATATGTCCTTACCTGCCACATTATAGGTGATCTTACTCACTGGCACCTCAGAGTCCAGGATGGTGGTGCACGTGTACCGGCCGGAGTCCCCCATCTGTATGCCCTTGATCACAAGATAGGGCTCCCGGGTGATTTTGGGTTGGTGTTCACGATGCTAGAGAAATAATATGGAGAACTATTAAAACCTCAGATATCACAACTATTAATAATATAATATTTGTAATTTATCATAGTCATTATCATTAAGACAAAAATCGAGAAAAGTACTGATGATAATTTGCTGACATGACATAAAGTCTGATTTTAGACCATAATGATGACCTGGTGATGACATTGGGTGAAAGGACTTTCTGATAAGTGGTTTTTGAGTAGTGAAAGGAATAGGTTTGGGAAGCGCTGCCTTATGGTCGTATAACTCAAATTGAACAATCTCCCAATTTTACCCTTATTTTCTTGGAAATCTGCATTGTACCAGGGTGAACACATTATTATAGGAGTCCTCCAGCCTCGCGTACCATTCAAAAGTACAGTCCAGAATTAGTTCTTCATATTCTGGGATTTCTATATTTATCTCTAGAAAAGCAGGAAAATGAAAGAAGATATTATAGAAGTAATTGTGTAAATATTTTGTCCTGCATTTAGGGGTTGTCTCAATAACATATCTCCTTCTATAAGAGCTAATATTAAACATGGGCATCATGGAGGGGACTGATAGTAACCGGTTAAATTCTGCTATCTCCTCACCTCCACAGTTTACAGTCTCTGCCAGGTGAGACTTGTGATCTTTACATGGAGAGCAGGACCGTCCAGTTTTCAGATCTGAGAAAAGGAGAATGAAATGAAATGTGAGCCGATCATTAAATACACTTTATAATATTAGAATAAATATGATAATCATGTGCTGGCATCTGTCACCCCTTTGTCATCTACACATGGCAGTATACTGTACAGGCTGCCACAGATCACACTTCTAGCCTGCTTATGGACTGAATCATATTAATGTAAATGTCCTCCTGCTTTAGGAAGTCTGGTGTATACCAGTGACTGGCATATTTAGTGTATGGTGAGGATTCGGGGTCCTATATATTTACTAATGTACCAAATGAATGTAGATATAAGAATAGAAACTTCTACTTTACCGAAACATCTGTTGGAGGTGCACAGGCAGCTGCATCTCTCCAAGTAGTCTGTGAAAAGAGGAGACATCATCTAATAGTCAGCGAGTGCTGTGTACTGTGCCTATGTGTGCTGCTCCCCGCTGTATAATAGGCACAGTACCCATAGCTTACACATAGTTAACACACACTAGTGGGAAAGGTCCATTGACATGCATTATATAATGTAATCCTAGTTCCTCTGGGTTATGATAGAAATCTTATACTGTACCTTGATTTTTTGGAGGGCCCCCGGCGCAGACAACCTTCTCCTCGGCACAGGTCTTACAGTTGGTGTAGGTTTGCACCATTAATCCTGGGGAAATGGACTTGAGTTATAACCTTCCAATCTTAAAGAGAACAATAATGGCAAGAAGCTGAATCTGGTATGAAATGAACTTACCACAGCTGTCTGCACCTGAGGAATGGAGAAGAAAGAAGACATTACTGACCGTTCTCATTGTCAGACTCAGAAACCTCTAATCTCTGGGTCTCCTTATTATTCTGTGATGATGTCAGTGCCTCTGTGTTTGTCACTTTGATTTCTAGATTTACATTGACAGAAATCTCTGAGCTGCCCCAGAACAGTCCTGGCCTCTATAGAACACAGCAGGTGCTTGTGCAAACATCCCTGGCAACCAATCAGATAAAGGCTTTCATTTGTCCAGTACAAGGTGGGAGATAACAGCAGTGATCTGATTGGTGGCTATGGGGATCTCTAGTTTGTGTCTACATTACTATTGCTACATGAGGCATGTGTGTGTAATACATGTATATGTCATATTATAACACGTGTTATATCTAGAAGAACTCACCTTGTTTATTTGGACACCTCCCTAAAAGTGAGAAATGAAGAAAAGCAGAATTACCAATAGAAAACAATATAGAACAGAAATCCCCTGTATATGAGGGCTCCATCTATAACACTGCAATAATACAAAAGAAAACTGCAAGAATAGCAATTCCCATTGGATGGGATATTTTATTACAATCACTCCCTCCTGTCACTAGGCTGTAGGGAAAAGTAAATAAGCTTAAAACATCCTTTCTGACAACCTACCAGACACGTAGAAGACAAGTAGAATGGTAGACAGGTAGAAGATTTCACTTACGTTGGTTTGAGCCCTGGACGATAACCTTGAGCTTTTCTTTGAGTCGCTGGAAATGGAGTCCAATGATGTGAAGAAGCTGGATCTCTAAGATATATAAAGAGGGGAAGAATGAGAGTCCAATCCCCTCATCTATTAGTCTGAGCCCCCAACACACTAATTCCTATAAAAGGAGAAGTAATTTTGTACTTACCCTTAAAATCTATATCCTGGATGACGTCCACAGATTTTTTATATTCAGACGCAATTTCGGTTATAGCATATTTATCTGGAAGGAAAATAATGGTACAATGATTATTTATCTATCTATCTAACAAAGAAAAAAAAAAATCCAGGGCAGCACACCTTGATATTAAAGAGGAGTGCCTGCGGTACAAACTCAACCACAGTTTTATAGATAAGCTTGAGAATGGTCCCAATAAACAGACCGAAACGTCGCATGGGTGTATAAAGGATCTCAATTTGTTTCACCATCTGGAAGTGCTGCGTTTTTTTTTTTATCTATCTATCTATCTATCTATCTATCTATCTATCTATCTATCTATCTATCTATCTATCACATGAAATAAAGATAATAGTAGTAATATAATTACCCAGTATGCCGACTTCATCCTCAAGGTAGTCCAGGACTTTTTTCTCTGCAGTTTTGGCAAACCGCTTGATGTTGACATAGGCTTCTATTGAGTCAATGTCATCGACTTGGCTTTTGATAAAGGTGTCAAATTTATCCATAGCCATTTTCCCTCCGGAGTCGCATGGTATGCAACAGAGAGATTGTCCGATGAAGACAGATGTTACAAGCATTAGAAGCCACATGGTCTGGATAGAACCAGACATCTTTAGTAAAATCGCTTCCTGTAGCAAATAATCACTAAGGACGCAAGAGAGCAGAACTATGTCCCACTGAGAAGACAACAACACTGCACAGGTTAAAGGATCAGAGGCCGGTTAAGGGACAATGTCTTTATGACATCATCAGAATATGCTAATGAGGCTCTGAAACAAGCAATTGGATTGGTGGAAAATGTCATTATGACATAATCATATGAATATGCAAATTAGGCTCCAAAACAAATAAGCCATTGCATTGGTGGAAAATGTAATTATGACATCATCATATGCAAACGGAAAACCACTAGACAGTATGAGGACGAGCGATAGCATAGCGATCACTCCTGTCCGTGCTGCGTAGGAGATCGCTGCATGTAATAGCAGCATTCTCCTCCACTAGCGAGCAGGAGATTATCGGGATGGAACACTTCCCTCCCAACAATCGCTTGCTCAATCGGCCTTTAAATAAAGGGCACATACCAGGCACGGGCTAATTACACACATGCTACAGGGTAATCAAGTTGAAAGATAACCAAACAATATACAGAATCTGTGTGTTTTCATCTATCCACATATTACAGTAGTTTTTGGGTTTATGATGCCAGATTCTATTTAATCATTTAAGGACCCTTCTGTTTTTCACCTTAGGAGTCAGGACGATTTTTGCAAATCTGACATGTGTCACTTTATGTGGTGATACTGTAATTTTGGAACACTTTTACTTATCCAAGCCATTCTGAGACTGTTTTCTCATGACACATTGTACTTCATGATAGTGTTATTTTTGAGTCAATATAAATCACGTTACTTTATAAAAAAAGTCCTAAATGTACAGAATTTTTTTTAAAAAATGTATAATTTTCTAAATTTGAATTTCTCTGCTTTTAAGGCAGATAGTGATACCTCACTTATTACTTTACATTTCTCATATATCTACTTTATGTTGGCATCATTTTGTAGATGTAATTTAACTTTTTAGGACATTAGAAGGCTTAGAATTTTTGAAGCAATTCTTAAAATTTTTAACAAAATTTCCAAAACCCATTTTTTTAAGGACCAGTTCAGTTATGAAGTCACTTTGTGGGGCTTATGTAGTAGAACCCATCCATAAATGACCGGATTTTAGAAACTACACCCCTCAGGTTATTCAAAAATGATTTTACAAACTTTGTTAACACTTTAGGTGTTCCACCATAAATGAAAGTAATATGGAGATGAAATTTCAAAATTTCACTTTTTGGCAGATTTTCCATCTTAATCATTTCTTTCCTGTAACACATCAAGGGTTAACAGCCAAGGAAAACTCAATATCTATTACCCTGATTCTGCAGTTTACAGAAACACCCCATATGTGGTTGTAAACTGCTGTAAGGGCACACGGCAGGGTGCAGAGGGAAAGGAGCTCCAGATGGAGGGCAGATTTTGCTGCACTGATTTTTAGACACTATGTCCCATTTGAAGCCCCCCTGATGCACCCTACAGTAGAAACAATCGGGACGTCCATCCTTTTCATCATCCTGATGCGCCATCTAGATCTCTTTCTTGTGGGCCAGCACTGGTGATGAAGGAGGAGCTTCTTGGGAGGGGCTTCTTTTCTCTCTCGTCACGCAATAGTCTTTCTCTTGGAAGGCAGGACTGTGTTTCGTGTCTCCGGGCATGAACAAAATGCTGCACCATAGCATGTAGAAATTGCAGATTAACTTTTTGGGCATCGGCACGCAGCAGTAAACACATCAAAGTCACTTTAAAAGTCAATTTTGTAAATCCATTAGGCTAATAAAGTTTGTAGGCTTTAGGATAGTATGGCACACAGTTTGTAAACGTTCTGAAACCTGTTCTTATCCTGTTCTTAACGACACGCAATTTTAGCGTTATCAGAATCCTGTTCGTGACGCCAATTGATTGCAGCAGAACACTGCCAATGTCTTGGCAGTTTTATAGATAAGCTTGAGAATGGTCCCAATAAACAGTCCGAAACGTCGCATGGGTGTATAAAGGATCTCAATTTGTTTCACCATCTGGACGTGCTGCGTTTTTATCTATCTATCTATCTATCTATCTATCTATCTATCTATAATCACATGAAATAAAGATAATAGTAGTAATATAATTACCCAGTATGCCGACTTCATCCTCAAGGTAGTCCAGGACTTTTTTCTCTGCGGTTTTGGCAAACCGCTTGATGTTGAAATAGGCATCTATTGAGTCAATGTCATCGACTTGGCTTTTGATAAAGGTGTCAAATTTATCCATAGCCATTTTCCCTCCGGAGTCGCATGGTATGCAACAGAGAGATTGTCCGATGAAGACAGATGTTACAAGCATTAGAAGCCACATGGTCTGGATAGAACCAGACATCTTTAGTAAAATCGCTTCCTGTAGCAAATAATCACTAAGGACGCAAGAGAGCAGAACTATGTCCCACTGAGAAGACAACAACACTGCACAGGTTAAAGGATCAGAGGCCGGTTAAGGGACAATGTCTTTATGACATCATCAGAATATGCTAATGAGGCTCTGAAACAAGCAATTGGATTGGTGGAAAATGTCATTATGACATAATCATATGAATATGCAAATTAGGCTCCAAAACAAATAAGCCATTGCATTGGTGGAAAATGTAATTATGACATCATCATATGCAAACGGAAAACCACTAGACAGTATGAGGACGAGCGATAGCATAGCGATCACTCCTGTCCGTGCTGCGGAGGAGATCGCTGCATGGAATAGCAGCATTCTCCTCCACTAGCGAGCAGGAGATTATCGGGATGGAACACTTCCCTCCCAACAATCGCTTGCTCAATCGGCCTTTAAATAAAGGGCACATACCAGGCACGGGCTAATTACACACATGCTACAGGGTAATCAAGTTGAAAGATAACCAAACAATATACAGAATCTGTGTGTTTTCATCTATTCACATATTACAGTAGTTTTTGGGTTTATGATGTCAGATTCTATTTAATCATTTAAGGACCCTTCTGTTTTTCACCTTAGGAGTCAGGACGATTTTTGCAAATCTGACATGCGTCACTTTATGTGGTGATACTGCAATTTTGGAACACTTTTACTTATCCAAGCCATTCTGAGATTGTTTTCTCATGACACATTGTACTTCATGATAGTGGTACTTTTGAGTCAATATAAATCACGTTACTTTAAAAAACAAGTCCTAAATGTACAGAAATTTTTTTAAAAAATGTATAATTTTCTAAATTTGAATTTCTCTGCTTTTAAGGCAGATAGTGATACCTCCCTTATTACTTTACATTTCCCATATATCTACTTTATGTTGGCATCATTTTGTAGATGTAATTTAACTTTTTAGGACATTAGAAGGCTTAGAATTTTTGAAGCAATTCTTAAAATTTTTAACAAAATTTCCAAAACCCATTTTTTTAAGGACCAGTTCAGTTATGAAGTCACTTTGTGGGGCTTATGTAGTAGAAACCATCCATAAATGACCGGATTTTAGAAACTACACCCCTCAGGTTATTCAAAAATGATTTTACAAACTTTGTTAACACTTTAGGTGTTCCACCATAAATGAAAGTAATATGGAGATGAAATTTCTAAATTTCACTTTTTGGCAGATTTTCCATCTTAATCATTTCTTTCCTGTAACACATCAAGGGTTAACAGCCAAGGAAAACTCAATATCTATTACCCTGATTCTGCAGTTTACAGAAACACCCCATATGTGGTTGTAAACTGCTGTAAGGGCACACGGCAGGGTGCAGAGGGAAAGGAGCTCCAGATGGAGGGCAGATTTTGCTGCACTGGTTTTTAGACACTATGTCCCATTTGAAGCCCCCCTGATGCACCCTACAGTAGAAACAATCGGGACGTCCATCCTTTTCATCATCCTGCTGCGCCATCTAGATCTCTTTCTTGTGGGCCAGAACTGGTGATGAAGGAGGAGCTTCTTGGGAGGGGCTTCTTTTCTCTCTCGTCACGCAATAGTCTTTCTCTTGGAAGGCAGGACTGTGTTTTCGCGCTTCCAGCATGGGCGTTTCTACAGCTTCGTGTCCCTGGGCATGAACAAAATGCTGCGCCATAGCATGTAGAAATTGCAGATTAACTTTTTGGGCATTGGCACGCAGCAGTAAACACATCAAAGTCACTTTAAAAGTCAATTTTGTAAATCCATTAGGCTAAAAAAATTTGTAGGCTTTAGGATAGTTTGGCACACAGTTTGTAAACGTTCTGAAACCTGTTCTTATCCTGTTCTTAACGACACGCAATTTTAGCGTTATCAGAATCCTGTTCGTGACGCCAATTGATTGCAGCAGAACACTGCCAATGTCTTGGGTATTCCTTGCCCCTCAGGAGATTTCTACAAAATAATAGAGCAAGTAGAGCAAGTAATCGTGATGCCAGTTGCAGTTAAGCAACGAGGATATGGAGTCCACTTTGTAGAGGGTAGTGTTGGTACCCAGATGTAGGAGTGCCAGAGGGGTGTAGAGTGGCCTACGCTCTCTGAAGGTGTTGTATGCATGTGTCACGGTGCTCCTACCTGGATATCCTTGGATCCCAAACGTGGTGTAGTCCGAAGCAAGTGCAAAAGGGGTTGTTGAACTTGGGTGATCAATAAGTAGAATAAATGGAGTCCAGACTTTGTATCAACGTAGAACACAACTTTACTTGGCATAAAACGGTAAACCAAACAGTTACCAAACGGTATCTTGGTCATCAGCAGGTATTGGTTTATTTTGGCAGGCAAACACTTCTGCAGCAATCTCAGCTCTGCTATATCTGCAGCTCTCTTAGCTCTGCTATGCTAGCTGGTGTAAATAGGAACTTCTCCTCTGCTGCTGGAACTTAGGTTAGCTGTAGTATGTCTCTTACTTTATCTTTATCTGCAATCCTAGGAACTTCTTGTCCTGGCTTTGAGTACCTCAAGCTCTAGCTTCAGCTTGGATGAAGGCAATGCAAGCCCAAGAGGGTACAAGCAATATATGTATATAGAGCTTTAGTACAATATATAGCTATATATACTGTATGTCTACAATATGTTATGACAGATGCTTCTTTATGTACCTTACATACTGCATAAGACTGATAATTCAAGGCTATGTACACCTTCGGGGGACAGATTTTATGATTGCATCTTACTAATTTTGGGCAAAAAAAACATTTTTTCAATTGGTCTTTATTATTGTTTATAGGGTCAGAGATCAGTGATAAGGAGCTCGTCAGCTTCCTGCCTGACGGAGCAGAGAGTAAGTAAAGCTCCTGTTGGTAGTAGAAGTCAAAGTTATGCAGGGAAAAAGGCTCATCATTTTTAATAAAGACCAATTGAAAACATGATTTTTAGCTCAAAATGAGTACAATACAATACAAAAACTGCTTCCAAAAGTGTACATAGCCATTACCCTGTATAGATAGGATATATGACTGATACTATGACTATAACTGTAGTGATGCATGATATATAGTTGCCAACTGTCCTAAAATTTGACTGGACTGTCCCTGAAGTCCTGGCAAATTTGGGCTGTCCCAGACCATAAACGGATGGATGAGTATGATGATATGACAGGTGCTATAGCTGTATATACTTGACAATTGTTAGTAAATATGTGATATGACTGGTACTAGAAGAACTGTATACAGTATGGCCTTTTTTGCCATTTCATACTATTTATTACAGGCGTCGACTGCTGCTAGTGGACTTTCTAGCCTGCCCCTGCTGTATCCAGCCCACCACTGCTTTATTCTATGCCTTGCAGGGGATGCCAGGCAACCCAGCACTCAGTGACATCCTCCCTTCTCCTTCTTTTTCCCATGCAGGTATCAGATCCAGCAGGTCCCTAGAATGTACTGAATGGAGGCTCACCTAATCCCCAAGTGCAGCAGGCTCCTCCTGCTCAAACAATTTATGATTTTGCT
>JAKVIS010002650.1:0-21499 GCA_033119425.1 Bufotes viridis | reverse complement strand
TCCAAAGATCATCAAACCTGTGATAACAAAAGGCTTCTAAAATTGCAGCAAGTCAAAGAATCCATACAGTGTGCTGACACCGCCTAAAAATGCTGGTCATTACAGTGTAATGCCTGGCCTTTGTGGTAAATTACCTTAGCTGGCAAGACTCACAAAATTCCAAACTCCTGAACGATCCTAAAAGTTCCTGGAGGAGGTTGTCGGCAGCGCTGGTGAAATGTCACGGGAGCAAGGATTTTTCTGGATTGACTATCGATAATCTCTAGTGAAACCCTCTAGTCAGATTCTGCAAGCTAGACTTGGCTGTGCTCTCTGCTGCACAAGGCACACACCTATCGGGAATTCTCTTCACTTCAAGGGTCAGTATAGAGGATTTTCTATCTTCTGCTGCTCTTTTCCCATTTACCTGTGGCTATATAGCCTGGCTCAGCACACCATGCAATACGGTTCAAGGCTTTTTGTCACTGGTTTCTGTCTACCTTTGCAGTACCCCCAGGAAAGTCCATGACTCTGTGAGGGAGGTAACTGCACGACGACAGTTTCGCTGTAATCTGCGCCCAATTTAAGCCTCAAGAGAAATCCAAGGGAAGCCCAGAGAGTCCTCCATCCTGTCCCTAATGCTGAGCTCCTTCTCAGTGTACTCCTAGTCAGTAGAGAGAGGGAAAACCCACAAAATAGATGAAAATCTGCATGGCCTCTGCCCTACTCTGCCTGTGTGACAGTTATGGAGAAACCATGCTCTGCTTTTTGGTGTTGGAACACTTGGAGTTTTCCTTCTGAAGCAAAGAGTGACATTTCTACCCTATTGGAATCAGAGTCAGACTCTGGAAATGTCAATTTAGGGCCTGCAGCGCCTTGGAGATTGCTATCTGGGAATGACCAGTCATAAATCAGCCTTTCGACCTACTGGCGTAAAATCATCAATATAGTTTAGCTGGGAAATATTTATCTGCTGACATCCGCAGTCATCAGTGATCTATAGCTATTACTTGTTGTTATGAAGAGACAAGTGCCATTTGAAGCGGTCACTATTGAGCCACCAGAAGAACAAATTGTACCTGGTTGCTCAGGAGAAGATGAAATTCAGGTTCAAAAAGTATAGTAAAACATTTTTCTGCCATTCAGAGTTCTTCAGAATTTTTCAGTCCCACTCTATCACTTTGTCCTTTCCTTACTACTGCCTTTTCAAGAACATCAGCACTTTGCAAGCTAGAGATTGCAACTACCTAATGCAGATTTGGTAAGAACACAAGAATTTGAATAATTACAGTCCATTCATGTATTTTCAGGAATGGCCTGCTAAAAGTCAATTTCTATCTGCCGAAACCCAGGATCGAACCAGGGACCTTCAGATCTTCAGTCTAACGCTCTCCTCCAACTGAGCTATTTCGGCCAGCAGGTCTAGCACTAGACAGTGCCTGAAAGATCTATTACTGCAATGTTAAATGCCCATGTTATGCTTTTCACCCTGATGCCAACTTCTAGTAATGATATGATGGGAATGGGTTTTCATTCGGGAACTGTTCCCACTTACAGTTAAATACCGCTATGTTCTGCTTCCGCAGGGGCGCCTGCTAAGCACACAGGGTTGTCAGGATGGCCGAGCGGTTCAAGGCGCTGCGTTCAGGTCGCAGTCTCCTCTGGAGGCGTGGGTTCGAATCCCACTTCTGACAGCGGCTTTGTGTTGCTTCAATTTTTGTTTCTAGACTGTTTTAAAGCTTGACAATGTAGAAAGCCAAATTTGGATTACAGAGGTTCTTCAAAGAGGCTTCTTTCTTCCAAAGATCATCAAACCTGTGATAACAAAAGGCTTCTAAAATTGCAGCAAGTCAAAGAATCCATACAGTGTGCTGACACCGCTCTAAAATGCTGGTCATTACAGTGTAATGCCTGGCCTTTGTGGTAAATTACCTTAGCTGGCAAGACTCACAAAATTCCAAACTCCTGAACGTATCCTAAAAGTTCCTGGAGGAGGTTGTCGGCAGCGCTGGTGAAATGTCACGGGAGCAAGGATTTTTCTGGATTGACTATCGATAATCTCTAGTGAAACCCTCTAGTCAGATTCTGCAGCTAGACTTGGCTGTGCTCTCTGCTGCATAGGCACACACCTATGGGAATTCTCTTCAATCTCAAGGGTCAGTATAGAGTGATTTTCTATCTTCTGCTGCTCTTTCCCATTTACCTGTGGCTATATAGCCTGGCTCAGCACACCATGCAATACGGTTCAAGGCTTTTTGTCACTGGTTTCTGTCTACCTTGCAGTACCTCCAGGAAAGTCCATGACTCTGTGAGGAGGTAACTGCACGACGACAGTTTCGCTGTAATCTGCGCCCAATTTAAGCCTAAGAGAAATCCAAGGAAGCCCAGAGAGTCCTCCATCCTGTCCCTAATGCTGAGCTCCTTCTCTAGTGTACTCCTAGTCAGTAGAGAGGGGAAAACCCACAAAATAGATGAAAATCTGCATGGCCCCTGCCCTACTCTGCCTGTGTGGACAGTTATGGAGAAACCATGCTCTGCTTTTGGTGTTGGAACACTTGGAGTTTTCCTTCTGAAGCAAAGAGTGACATTTCTACCTTATTGGAATCAGAGTCAGACTCTGGAAATGTCAATTCTAGGGCCTGCAGCGCCTTGGAGATTGCTATCTGGGAATGACCAGTCATAACCAGCCTTCGACCTACTGGCGTAAAATCATCAATATAGTTTAGCTGGGAAATATTTATCTGCTGACATCCGCAGTCATCAGTGATCTATAGCTATTACTTGTTGTTATGAAGAGACAAGTGCCATTTGAAGGGGCTCACTATTGAGCCACCAGAAGAACAAATTGTACTCTGGTTGCTCAGGAGAAGATGAAATTCAGGTTCAAAAAGTATAGTAAACATTTTTCTGCCATTCAGAGTTCTTCAGAATTTTTCAGTCCCACTCTATCACTTTGTCCTTTCCTTACTACTGCCTTTTTCAAGAACATCAGCACTTTGCAAGCTAGAGATTGCAACTACCTAATGCAGATTTGGTAAGAACACAAGAATTTGAATAATTACAATCCATTCATGTATTTTTCAGGAATGGCCTGCTAAAAGTCAATTTCTATCTGCCGAAACCCAGGATCGAACCAGGGACCTTAGATCTTTCAGTCTAGCGCTCTCCTCAACTGAGCTATTTCTGGCCAGCAGGTCTAGCACTAGACAGTGCCTGAAAAGAGCTATTACTGCAATGTTAAATGCCCATGTTATGCTTTTCACCCTGATGCCAACTTCTAGTAATGATATGATGGGAATGGGTTTTCATTCGGGAACTGTCTCACTTACAGTTAAATACCGCTATGTTCTGCTTCCGCAGGGGCGCCTGCTAAGCACACAGGGTTGTCAGGATGGCCGAGCGGTCTAAGGCGCCGCGCTCAGGTCGCAGTCTCCTCTGGAGGCGTGGGTTCGAATCCCACTTCTGACAGCGTCATTGTGTTGCTTCAACTTCTTTTGTTTCTAGACTGTTTTAAAGCTTGACAATGTAGAAAGCCAAATTTGGATTACAGAGGTTCTTCAAAGAGGCTTCTTCTTCCAAAGATCATCAAACCTGTGATAACAAAAGGCTTCTAAAATTGCAGCAAGTCAAAGAATCCATACAGTGTGCTGACACCGCTCTAAAATGCTGGTCATTACAGTGTAATGCCTGGCCTTGTGGTAAATTACCTTAGCTGGCAAGACTCACAAAATTCCAAACTCCTGAACGTATCCTAAAAGTTCCTGGAGGAGGTTGTCGGCAGCGCTGGTGAAATGTCACGGGAGCAAGGATTTTCTGGATTGACTATCGATAATCTCTAGTGAAACCCTCTAGTCAGATTCTGCAAGCTAGACTTGGCATGTCTCTGCTGCACAAGGCACACACCTATGCGGGAATTCTCTTCACTTCAAGGGTCAGCATAGAGGATTTTCTATCTTTCTGCTGCTCTTTCCCATTTACCTGTGGCTATATAGCCTGGCTCAGCACACCATGCAATACGGTTCACATGGTCTTTTTGTCACAGGTTTCTGTCTACCTTGCAGTACCCCCAGGAAAGTCCGCTGACTCTGTGAGGAGTGTAACTGCAGCGACGACAGTCCGTTATAACTGCGCCCAATTTAAGCCCAAGATAGAAATCTCAAGGGAAGCCCAGAGAGCCTCCAGTCCTGTCCCTGATGCTGAGCCCTCTATGTACTCCTAGTCAGTAGAGGGAAAACCCACAGGTAGCATAAAAGCTGCATGGTTTCTCCATAACTGTCCACACAGGCAGAGTAGGGCAGAGGGCCATGCAGATTTTCATCTATTTTGTGGGTTTTTTCCTCTCTCTACTGACTAGGAGTACACTAGAGAAGGAGCTCAGCATTAGGGACAGGATGGAGGACTCTCTGGGCTTCCCTTGGATTTCTCTTAGGCTTAAATTGGGGCGCAGATTACAACGAAACTGTCGTCGCCGCAGTTACCTCCCTCACAGAGTCATGGACTTTCCTGGGGGTACTGCAAAGGTAGACAGAAACCAGTGACAAAAAGCCTTGAACCGTATTGCATGGTGTGCTGAGCCAGGCTATATAGCCACAGGTAAATGGGAAAAGAGCAGCAGAAGATAGAAAATCCTCTATACTGACCCTTGAAATTGAAGAGAATTCCCGCATAGGTGTGTGCCTTGTGCAGCAGAGAGGCACAGCCAAGTCTAGCTTGCAGAATCTGACTAGAGGGTTTCACTAGAGATTATCGATAGTCAATCCAGAAAAATCCTTGCTCCCGTGACATTTCACCAGCGCTGCCGACAACCTCCTCCAGGAACTTTTAGGATACGTTCAGGAGTTTGGAATTTTGTGAGTCTTGCCAGCTAAGGTAATTTACCACAAAGGCCAGGCATTACACTGTAATGACCAGCATTTTAGACGGTGTCAGCACACTGTATGGATTCTTTGACTTGCTGCAATTTTAGAAGCCTTTTGTTATCACAGGTTTGATGATCTTTGGAAGAAAAGAAGCCTCTTTGAGAGAACCTCTGTAATCCAAATTTGGCTTTCTACATTGTCAAGCTTTAAAACAGTCTAGAAACAAAAGAAGTTGAAGCAACACAATGACCGCTGTCAGAAGTGGGATTCGAACCCACGCCTCCAGAGGAGACTGCGACCTGAACGCAGCGCCTTAGACCGCTCGGCCATCCTGACAACCCTGTGTGCTTAGCAGGCGCCTGCGGAAGCAGAACATAGCGGTATTTAACTGTAAGTGGGAACAGTTCCCGAATGAAAACCCATTCCCATCATATCATTACTAGAAGTTGGCATCAGGGTGAAAAGCATAACATGGGCATTTAACATTGCAGTAATAGCTCTTTTCAGGCACTGTCTAGTGCTAGACCTGCTGGCCGAAATAGCTCAGTTGGGAGAGCGTTAGACTGAAGATCTAAAGGTCCCTGGTTCGATCCCGGGTTTCGGCAGATAGAAATTGACTTTTAGCAGGCCATTCCTGAAAATACATGAATGGATGTAATTATTCAAATTCTTGTGTTCTTACCAAATCTGCATTAGGTAGTTGCAATCTCTAGCTTGCAAAAGTGCTGATGTTCTTGAAAAAGGCAGTAGTAAGGAAAGGACAAAGTGATAGAGTGGGACTGAAAAATTCTGAAGAACTCTGAATGGCAGAAAAATGTTTTACTATACTTTTTGAACCTGAATTTCATCTTCTCCTGAGCAACCAGGTACAATTTGTTCTTCTGGTGGCTCAATAGTGGCCCCTTCAAATGGCACTTTGTCTCTTCATAACAACAAGTAATAGCTATAGATCACTGATGACTGCGGATGTCAGCAGATAAATATTTCCCAGCTAAACTATATTGATGATTTTACGCCAGTAGGTCGAAAGGCTGATTTATGACTGGTCATTCCCAGATAGCAATCTCCAAGGCGCTGCAGGCCCCTAGAATTGACATTTCCAGAGTCTGACTCTGATTCCAATAGGGTAGAAATGTCACTCTTTGCTTCAGAAGGAAAACTCCAAGTGTTCCAACACCAAAAAGCAGAGCATGGTTTCTCCATAACTGTCCACACAGGCAGAGTAGGGCAGAGGGCCATGCAGATTTTCATCTATTTTGTGGGTTTTTTCCTCTCTCTACTGACTAGGAGTACACTAGAGAAGGAGCTCAGCATTAGGGACAGGATGGAGGACTCTCTGGGCTTCCCTTGGATTTCTCTTAGGCTTAAATTGGGGCGCAGATTACAACGAAACTGTCGTCGCCGCAGTTACCTCCCTCACAGAGTCATGGACTTTCCTGGGGGTACTGCAAAGGTAGACAGAAACCAGTGACAAAAAGCCTTGAACCGTATTGCATGGTGTGCTGAGCCAGGCTATATAGCCACAGGTAAATGGGAAAAGAGCAGCAGAAGATAGAAAATCCTCTATACTGACCCTTGAAATTGAAGAGAATTCCCGCATAGGTGTGTGCCTTGTGCAGCAGAGAGGCACAGCCAAGTCTAGCTTGCAGAATCTGACTAGAGGGTTTCACTAGAGATTATCGATAGTCAATCCAGAAAATCCTTGCTCCCGTGACATTTCACCAGCGCTGCCGACAACCTCCTCCAGGAACTTTTAGGATACGTTCAGGAGTTTGGAATTTTGTGAGTCTTGCCAGCTAAGGTAATTTACCACAAAGGCCAGGCATTACACTGTAATGACCAGCATTTTAGACGGTGTCAGCACACTGTATGGATTCTTTGACTTGCTGCAATTTTAGAAGCCTTTTGTTATCACAGGTTTGATGATCTTTGGAAGAAAAGAAGCCTCTTTGAGAGAACCTCTGTAATCCAAATTTGGCTTTCTACATTGTCAAGCTTTAAAACAGTCTAGAAACAAAAGAAGTTGAAGCAACACAATGACCGCTGTCAGAAGTGGGATTCGAACCCACGCCTCCAGAGGAGACTGCGACCTGAACGCAGCGCCTTAGACCGCTCGGCCATCCTGACAACCCTGTGTGCTTAGCAGGCGCCTGCGGAAGCAGAACATAGCGGTATTTAACTGTAAGTGGGAACAGTTCCCGAATGAAAACCCATTCCCATCATATCATTACTAGAAGTTGGCATCAGGGTGAAAAGCATAACATGGGCATTTAACATTGCAGTAATAGCTCTTTTCAGGCACTGTCTAGTGCTAGACCTGCTGGCCGAAATAGCTCAGTTGGGAGAGCGTTAGACTGAAGATCTAAAGGTCCCTGGTTCGATCCCGGGTTTCGGCAGATAGAAATTGACTTTTAGCAGGCCATTCCTGAAAATACATGAATGGATGTAATTATTCAAATTCTTGTGTTCTTACCAAATCTGCATTAGGTAGTTGCAATCTCTAGCTTGCAAAAGTGCTGATGTTCTTGAAAAAGGCAGTAGTAAGGAAAGGACAAAGTGATAGAGTGGGACTGAAAAATTCTGAAGAACTCTGAATGGCAGAAAAATGTTTTACTATACTTTTTGAACCTGAATTTCATCTTCTCCTGAGCAACCAGGTACAATTTGTTCTTCTGGTGGCTCAATAGTGGCCCCTTCAAATGGCACTTTGTCTCTTCATAACAACAAGTAATAGCTATAGATCACTGATGACTGCGGATGTCAGCAGATAAATATTTCCCAGCTAAACTATATTGATGATTTTACGCCAGTAGGTCGAAAGGCTGATTTATGACTGGTCATTCCCAGATAGCAATCTCCAAGGCGCTGCAGGCCCCTAGAATTGACATTTCCAGAGTCTGACTCTGATTCCAATAGGGTAGAAATGTCACTCTTTGCTTCAGAAGGAAAACTCCAAGTGTTCCAACACCAAAAAGCAGAGCATGGTTTCTCCATAACTGTCCACACAGGCAGAGTAGGGCAGAGGGCCATGCAGATTTTCATCTATTTTGTGGGTTTTTTCCCTCTCTCTACTGACTAGGAGTACACTAGAGAAGGAGCTCAGCATTAGGGACAGGATGGAGGACTCTCTGGGCTTCCCTTGGATTTCTCTTAGGCTTAAATTGGGGCGCAGATTACAACGAAACTGTCGTCGCCGCAGTTACCTCCCTCACAGAGTCATGGACTTTCCTGGGGGTACTGCAAAGGTAGACAGAAACCAGTGACAAAAAGCCTTGAACCGTATTGCATGGTGTGCTGAGCCAGGCTATATAGCCACAGGTAAATGGGAAAAGAGCAGCAGAAGATAGAAAATCCTCTATACTGACCCTTGAAATTGAAGAGAATTCCCGCATAGGTGTGTGCCTTGTGCAGCAGAGAGGCACAGCCAAGTCTAGCTTGCAGAATCTGACTAGAGGGTTTCACTAGAGATTATCGATAGTCAATCCAGAAAATCCTTGCTCCCGTGACATTTCACCAGCGCTGCCGACAACCTCCTCCAGGAACTTTTAGGATACGTTCAGGAGTTTGGAATTTTGTGAGTCTTGCCAGCTAAGGTAATTTACCACAAAGGCCAGGCATTACACTGTAATGACCAGCATTTTAGACGGTGTCAGCACACTGTATGGATTCTTTGACTTGCTGCAATTTTAGAAGCCTTTTGTTATCACAGGTTTGATGATCTTTGGAAGAAAAGAAGCCTCTTTGAGAGAACCTCTGTAATCCAAATTTGGCTTTCTACATTGTCAAGCTTTAAAACAGTCTAGAAACAAAAGAAGTTGAAGCAACACAATGACCGCTGTCAGAAGTGGGATTCGAACCCACGCCTCCAGAGGAGACTGCGACCTGAACGCAGCGCCTTAGACCGCTCGGCCATCCTGACAACCCTGTGTGCTTAGCAGGCGCCTGCGGAAGCAGAACATAGCGGTATTTAACTGTAAGTGGGAACAGTTCCCGAATGAAAACCCATTCCCATCATATCATTACTAGAAGTTGGCATCAGGGTGAAAAGCATAACATGGGCATTTAACATTGCAGTAATAGCTCTTTTCAGGCACTGTCTAGTGCTAGACCTGCTGGCCGAAATAGCTCAGTTGGGAGAGCGTTAGACTGAAGATCTAAAGGTCCCTGGTTCGATCCCGGGTTTCGGCAGATAGAAATTGACTTTTAGCAGGCCATTCCTGAAAATACATGAATGGATGTAATTATTCAAATTCTTGTGTTCTTACCAAATCTGCATTAGGTAGTTGCAATCTCTAGCTTGCAAAAGTGCTGATGTTCTTGAAAAGGCAGTAGTAAGGAAAGGACAAAGTGATAGAGTGGGACTGAAAAATTCTGAAGAACTCTGAATGGCAGAAAAATGTTTTACTATACTTTTTGAACCTGAATTTCATCTTCTCCTGAGCAACCAGGTACAATTTGTTCTTCTGGTGGCTCAATAGTGGCCCCTTCAAATGGCACTTTGTCTCTTCATAACAACAAGTAATAGCTATAGATCACTGATGACTGCGGATGTCAGCAGATAAATATTTCCCAGCTAAACTATATTGATGATTTTACGCCAGTAGGTCGAAAGGCTGATTTATGACTGGTCATTCCCAGATAGCAATCTCCAAGGCGCTGCAGGCCCCTAGAATTGACATTTCCAGAGTCTGACTCTGATTCCAATAGGGTAGAAATGTCACTCTTTGCTTCAGAAGGAAAACTCCAAGTGTTCCAACACCAAAAAGCAGAGCATGGTTTCTCCATAACTGTCCACACAGGCAGAGTAGGGCAGAGGGCCATGCAGATTTTCATCTATTTTGTGGGTTTTTTCCTCTCTCTACTGACTAGGAGTACACTAGAGAAGGAGCTCAGCATTAGGGACAGGATGGAGGACTCTCTGGGCTTCCCTTGGATTTCTCTTAGGCTTAAATTGGGGCGCAGATTACAACGAAACTGTCGTCGCCGCAGTTACCTCCCTCACAGAGTCATGGACTTTCCTGGGGGTACTGCAAAGGTAGACAGAAACCAGTGACAAAAAGCCTTGAACCGTATTGCATGGTGTGCTGAGCCAGGCTATATAGCCACAGGTAAATGGGAAAAGAGCAGCAGAAGATAGAAAATCCTCTATACTGACCCTTGAAATTGAAGAGAATTCCCGCATAGGTGTGTGCCTTGTGCAGCAGAGAGGCACAGCCAAGTCTAGCTTGCAGAATCTGACTAGAGGGTTTCACTAGAGATTATCGATAGTCAATCCAGAAAATCCTTGCTCCCGTGACATTTCACCAGCGCTGCCGACAACCTCCTCCAGGAACTTTTAGGATACGCTCAGGAGTTTGGAATTTTGTGAGTCTTGCCAGCTAAGGTAATTTACCACAAAGGCCAGGCATTACACTGTAATGACCAGCATTTTAGACGGTGTCAGCACACTGTATGGATTCTTTGACTTGCTGCAATTTTAGAAGCCTTTTGTTATCACAGGTTTGATGATCTTTGGAAGAAAAGAAGCCTCTTTGAGAGAACCTCTGTAATCCAAATTTGGCTTTCTACATTGTCAAGCTTTAAAACAGTCTAGAAACAAAAGAAGTTGAAGCAACACAATGACCGCTGTCAGAAGTGGGATTCGAACCCACGCCTCCAGAGGAGACTGCGACCTGAACGCAGCGCCTTAGACCGCTCGGCCATCCTGACAACCCTGTGTGCTTAGCAGGCGCCTGCGGAAGCAGAACATAGCGGTATTTAACTGTAAGTGGGAACAGTTCCCGAATGAAAACCCATTCCCATCATATCATTACTAGAAGTTGGCATCAGGGTGAAAAGCATAACATGGGCATTTAACATTGCAGTAATAGCTCTTTTCAGGCACTGTCTAGTGCTAGACCTGCTGGCCGAAATAGCTCAGTTGGGAGAGCGTTAGACTGAAGATCTAAAGGTCCCTGGTTCGATCCCGGGTTTCGGCAGATAGAAATTGACTTTTAGCAGGCCATTCCTGAAAATACATGAATGGATGTAATTATTCAAATTCTTGTGTTCTTACCAAATCTGCATTAGGTAGTTGCAATCTCTAGCTTGCAAAAGTGCTGATGTTCTTGAAAAAGGCAGTAGTAAGGAAAGGACAAAGTGATAGAGTGGGACTGAAAAATTCTGAAGAACTCTGAATGGCAGAAAAATGTTTTACTATACTTTTTGAACCTGAATTTCATCTTCTCCTGAGCAACCAGGTACAATTTGTTCTTCTGGTGGCTCAATAGTGGCCCCTTCAAATGGCACTTTGTCTCTTCATAACAACAAGTAATAGCTATAGATCACTGATGACTGCGGATGTCAGCAGATAAATATTTCCCAGCTAAACTATATTGATGATTTTACGCCAGTAGGTCGAAAGGCTGATTTATGACTGGTCATTCCCAGATAGCAATCTCCAAGGCGCTGCAGGCCCCTAGAATTGACATTTCCAGAGTCTGACTCTGATTCCAATAGGGTAGAAATGTCACTCTTTGCTTCAGAAGGAAAACTCCAAGTGTTCCAACACCAAAAAGCAGAGCATGGTTTCTCCATAACTGTCCACACAGGCAGAGTAGGGCAGAGGGCCATGCAGATTTTCATCTATTTTGTGGGTTTTTTCCTCTCTCTACTGACTAGGAGTACACTAGAGAAGGAGCTCAGCATTAGGGACAGGATGGAGGACTCTCTGGGCTTCCCTTGGATTTCTCTTAGGCTTAAATTGGGGCGCAGATTACAACGAAACTGTCGTCGCCGCAGTTACCTCCCTCACAGAGTCATGGACTTTCCTGGGGGTACTGCAAAGGTAGACAGAAACCAGTGACAAAAAGCCTTGAACCGTATTGCATGGTGTGCTGAGCCAGGCTATATAGCCACAGGTAAATGGGAAAAGAGCAGCAGAAGATAGAAAATCCTCTATACTGACCCTTGAAATTGAAGAGAATTCCCGCATAGGTGTGTGCCTTGTGCAGCAGAGAGGCACAGCCAAGTCTAGCTTGCAGAATCTGACTAGAGGGTTTCACTAGAGATTATCGATAGTCAATCCAGAAAATCCTTGCTCCCGTGACATTTCACCAGCGCTGCCGACAACCTCCTCCAGGAACTTTTAGGATACGTTCAGGAGTTTGGAATTTTGTGAGTCTTGCCAGCTAAGGTAATTTACCACAAAGGCCAGGCATTACACTGTAATGACCAGCATTTTAGACGGTGTCAGCACACTGTATGGATTCTTTGACTTGCTGCAATTTTAGAAGCCTTTTGTTATCACAGGTTTGATGATCTTTGGAAGAAAAGAAGCCTCTTTGAGAGAACCTCTGTAATCCAAATTTGGCTTTCTACATTGTCAAGCTTTAAAACAGTCTAGAAACAAAAGAAGTTGAAGCAACACAATGACCGCTGTCAGAAGTGGGATTCGAACCCACGCCTCCAGAGGAGACTGCGACCTGAACGCAGCGCCTTAGACCGCTCGGCCATCCTGACAACCCTGTGTGCTTAGCAGGCGCCTGCGGAAGCAGAACATAGCGGTATTTAACTGTAAGTGGGAACAGTTCCCGAATGAAAACCCATTCCCATCATATCATTACTAGAAGTTGGCATCAGGGTGAAAAGCATAACATGGGCATTTAACATTGCAGTAATAGCTCTTTTCAGGCACTGTCTAGTGCTAGACCTGCTGGCCGAAATAGCTCAGTTGGGAGAGCGTTAGACTGAAGATCTAAAGGTCCCTGGTTCGATCCCGGGTTTCGGCAGATAGAAATTGACTTTTAGCAGGCCATTCCTGAAAATACATGAATGGATGTAATTATTCAAATTCTTGTGTTCTTACCAAATCTGCATTAGGTAGTTGCAATCTCTAGCTTGCAAAAGTGCTGATGTTCTTGAAAAAGGCAGTAGTAAGGAAAGGACAAAGTGATAGAGTGGGACTGAAAAATTCTGAAGAACTCTGAATGGCAGAAAAATGTTTTACTATACTTTTTGAACCTGAATTTCATCTTCTCCTGAGCAACCAGGTACAATTTGTTCTTCTGGTGGCTCAATAGTGGCCCCTTCAAATGGCACTTTGTCTCTTCATAACAACAAGTAATAGCTATAGATCACTGATGACTGCGGATGTCAGCAGATAAATATTTCCCAGCTAAACTATATTGATGATTTTACGCCAGTAGGTCGAAAGGCTGATTTATGACTGGTCATTCCCAGATAGCAATCTCCAAGGCGCTGCAGGCCCCTAGAATTGACATTTCCAGAGTCTGACTCTGATTCCAATAGGGTAGAAATGTCACTCTTTGCTTCAGAAGGAAAACTCCAAGTGTTCCAACACCAAAAAGCAGAGCATGGTTTCTCCATAACTGTCCACACAGGCAGAGTAGGGCAGAGGGCCATGCAGATTTTCATCTATTTTGTGGGTTTTTTCCTCTCTCTACTGACTAGGAGTACACTAGAGAAGGAGCTCAGCATTAGGGACAGGATGGAGGACTCTCTGGGCTTCCCTTGGATTTCTCTTAGGCTTAAATTGGGGCGCAGATTACAACGAAACTAGTCGTCGCCGCAGTTACCTCCCTCACAGAGTCATGGACTTTCCTGGGGGTACTGCAAAGGTAGACAGAAACCAGTGACAAAAAGCCTTGAACCGTATTGCATGGTGTGCTGAGCCAGGCTATATAGCCACAGGTAAATGGGAAAAGAGCAGCAGAAGATAGAAAATCCTCTATACTGACCCTTGAAATTGAAGAGAATTCCCGCATAGGTGTGTGCCTTGTGCAGCAGAGAGGCACAGCCAAGTCTAGCTTGCAGAATCTGACTAGAGGGTTTCACTAGAGATTATCGATAGTCAATCCAGAAAATCCTTGCTCCCGTGACATTTCACCAGCGCTGCCGACAACCTCCTCCAGGAACTTTTAGGATACGCTCAGGAGTTTGGAATTTTGTGAGTCTTGCCAGCTAAGGTAATTTACCACAAAGGCCAGGCATTACACTGTAATGACCAGCATTTTAGACGGTGTCAGCACACTGTATGGATTCTTTGACTTGCTGCAATTTTAGAAGCCTTTTGTTATCACAGGTTTGATGATCTTTGGAAGAAAAGAAGCCTCTTTGAGAGAACCTCTGTAATCCAAATTTGGCTTTCTACATTGTCAAGCTTTAAAACAGTCTAGAAACAAAAGAAGTTGAAGCAACACAATGACCGCTGTCAGAAGTGGGATTCGAACCCACGCCTCCAGAGGAGACTGCGACCTGAACGCAGCGCCTTAGACCGCTCGGCCATCCTGACAACCCTGTGTGCTTAGCAGGCGCCTGCGGAAGCAGAACATAGCGGTATTTAACTGTAAGTGGGAACAGTTCCCGAATGAAAACCCATTCCCATCATATCATTACTAGAAGTTGGCATCAGGGTGAAAAGCATAACATGGGCATTTAACATTGCAGTAATAGCTCTTTTCAGGCACTGTCTAGTGCTAGACCTGCTGGCCGAAATAGCTCAGTTGGGAGAGCGTTAGACTGAAGATCTAAAGGTCCCTGGTTCGATCCCGGGTTTCGGCAGATAGAAATTGACTTTTAGCAGGCCATTCCTGAAAATACATGAATGGATGTAATTATTCAAATTCTTGTGTTCTTACCAAATCTGCATTAGGTAGTTGCAATCTCTAGCTTGCAAAAGTGCTGATGTTCTTGAAAAAGGCAGTAGTAAGGAAAGGACAAAGTGATAGAGTGGGACTGAAAAATTCTGAAGAACTCTGAATGGCAGAAAAATGTTTTACTATACTTTTTGAACCTGAATTTCATCTTCTCCTGAGCAACCAGGTACAATTTGTTCTTCTGGTGGCTCAATAGTGGCCCCTTCAAATGGCACTTTGTCTCTTCATAACAACAAGTAATAGCTATAGATCACTGATGACTGCGGATGTCAGCAGATAAATATTTCCCAGCTAAACTATATTGATGATTTTACGCCAGTAGGTCGAAAGGCTGATTTATGACTGGTCATTCCCAGATAGCAATCTCCAAGGCGCTGCAGGCCCCTAGAATTGACATTTCCAGAGTCTGACTCTGATTCCAATAGGGTAGAAATGTCACTCTTTGCTTCAGAAGGAAAACTCCAAGTGTTCCAACACCAAAAAGCAGAGCATGGTTTCTCCATAACTGTCCACACAGGCAGAGTAGGGCAGAGGGCCATGCAGATTTTCATCTATTTTGTGGGTTTTTTCCTCTCTCTACTGACTAGGAGTACACTAGAGAAGGAGCTCAGCATTAGGGACAGGATGGAGGACTCTCTGGGCTTCCCTTGGATTTCTCTTAGGCTTAAATTGGGGCGCAGATTACAACGAAACTGTCGTCGCCGCAGTTACCTCCCTCACAGAGTCATGGACTTTCCTGGGGGTACTGCAAAGGTAGACAGAAACCAGTGACAAAAAGCCTTGAACCGTATTGCATGGTGTGCTGAGCCAGGCTATATAGCCACAGGTAAATGGGAAAAGAGCAGCAGAAGATAGAAAATCCTCTATACTGACCCTTGAAATTGAAGAGAATTCCCGCATAGGTGTGTGCCTTGTGCAGCAGAGAGGCACAGCCAAGTCTAGCTTGCAGAATCTGACTAGAGGGTTTCACTAGAGATTATCGATAGTCAATCCAGAAAATCCTTGCTCCCGTGACATTTCACCAGCGCTGCCGACAACCTCCTCCAGGAACTTTTAGGATACGTTCAGGAGTTTGGAATTTTGTGAGTCTTGCCAGCTAAGGTAATTTACCACAAAGGCCAGGCATTACACTGTAATGACCAGCATTTTAGACGGTGTCAGCACACTGTATGGATTCTTTGACTTGCTGCAATTTTAGAAGCCTTTTGTTATCACAGGTTTGATGATCTTTGGAAGAAAAGAAGCCTCTTTGAGAGAACCTCTGTAATCCAAATTTGGCTTTCTACATTGTCAAGCTTTAAAACAGTCTAGAAACAAAAGAAGTTGAAGCAACACAATGACCGCTGTCAGAAGTGGGATTCGAACCCACGCCTCCAGAGGAGACTGCGACCTGAACGCAGCGCCTTAGACCGCTCGGCCATCCTGACAACCCTGTGTGCTTAGCAGGCGCCTGCGGAAGCAGAACATAGCGGTATTTAACTGTAAGTGGGAACAGTTCCCGAATGAAAACCCATTCCCATCATATCATTACTAGAAGTTGGCATCAGGGTGAAAAGCATAACATGGGCATTTAACATTGCAGTAATAGCTCTTTTCAGGCACTGTCTAGTGCTAGACCTGCTGGCCGAAATAGCTCAGTTGGGAGAGCGTTAGACTGAAGATCTAAAGGTCCCTGGTTCGATCCCGGGTTTCGGCAGATAGAAATTGACTTTTAGCAGGCCATTCCTGAAAATACATGAATGGATGTAATTATTCAAATTCTTGTGTTCTTACCAAATCTGCATTAGGTAGTTGCAATCTCTAGCTTGCAAAAGTGCTGATGTTCTTGAAAAAGGCAGTAGTAAGGAAAGGACAAAGTGATAGAGTGGGACTGAAAAATTCTGAAGAACTCTGAATGGCAGAAAAATGTTTTACTATACTTTTTGAACCTGAATTTCATCTTCTCCTGAGCAACCAGGTACAATTTGTTCTTCTGGTGGCTCAATAGTGGCCCCTTCAAATGGCACTTTGTCTCTTCATAACAACAAGTAATAGCTATAGATCACTGATGACTGCGGATGTCAGCAGATAAATATTTCCCAGCTAAACTATATTGATGATTTTACGCCAGTAGGTCGAAAGGCTGATTTATGACTGGTCATTCCCAGATAGCAATCTCCAAGGCGCTGCAGGCCCCTAGAATTGACATTTCCAGAGTCTGACTCTGATTCCAATAGGGTAGAAATGTCACTCTTTGCTTCAGAAGGAAAACTCCAAGTGTTCCAACACCAAAAAGCAGAGCATGGTTTCTCCATAACTGTCCACACAGGCAGAGTAGGGCAGAGGGCCATGCAGATTTTCATCTATTTTGTGGGTTTTTTCCTCTCTCTACTGACTAGGAGTACACTAGAGAAGGAGCTCAGCATTAGGGACAGGATGGAGGACTCTCTGGGCTTCCCTTGGATTTCTCTTAGGCTTAAATTGGGGCGCAGATTACAACGAAACTGTCGTCGCCGCAGTTACCTCCCTCACAGAGTCATGGACTTTCCTGGGGGTACTGCAAAGGTAGACAGAAACCAGTGACAAAAAGCCTTGAACCGTATTGCATGGTGTGCTGAGCCAGGCTATATAGCCACAGGTAAATGGGAAAAGAGCAGCAGAAGATAGAAAATCCTCTATACTGACCCTTGAAATTGAAGAGAATTCCCGCATAGGTGTGTGCCTTGTGCAGCAGAGAGGCACAGCCAAGTCTAGCTTGCAGAATCTGACTAGAGGGTTTCACTAGAGATTATCGATAGTCAATCCAGAAAAATCCTTGCTCCCGTGACATTTCACCAGCGCTGCCGACAACCTCCTCCAGGAACTTTTAGGATACGTTCAGGAGTTTGGAATTTTGTGAGTCTTGCCAGCTAAGGTAATTTACCACAAAGGCCAGGCATTACACTGTAATGACCAGCATTTTAGACGGTGTCAGCACACTGTATGGATTCTTTGACTTGCTGCAATTTTAGAAGCCTTTTGTTATCACAGGTTTGATGATCTTTGGAAGAAAAGAAGCCTCTTTGAGAGAACCTCTGTAATCCAAATTTGGCTTTCTACATTGTCAAGCTTTAAAACAGTCTAGAAACAAAAGAAGTTGAAGCAACACAATGACCGCTGTCAGAAGTGGGATTCGAACCCACGCCTCCAGAGGAGACTGCGACCTGAACGCAGCGCCTTAGACCGCTCGGCCATCCTGACAACCCTGTGTGCTTAGCAGGCGCCTGCGGAAGCAGAACATAGCGGTATTTAACTGTAAGTGGGAACAGTTCCCGAATGAAAACCCATTCCCATCATATCATTACTAGAAGTTGGCATCAGGGTGAAAAGCATAACATGGGCATTTAACATTGCAGTAATAGCTCTTTTCAGGCACTGTCTAGTGCTAGACCTGCTGGCCGAAATAGCTCAGTTGGGAGAGCGTTAGACTGAAGATCTAAAGGTCCCTGGTTCGATCCCGGGTTTCGGCAGATAGAAATTGACTTTTAGCAGGCCATTCCTGAAAATACATGAATGGATGTAATTATTCAAATTCTTGTGTTCTTACCAAATCTGCATTAGGTAGTTGCAATCTCTAGCTTGCAAAAGTGCTGATGTTCTTGAAAAAGGCAGTAGTAAGGAAAGGACAAAGTGATAGAGTGGGACTGAAAAATTCTGAAGAACTCTGAATGGCAGAAAAATGTTTTACTATACTTTTTGAACCTGAATTTCATCTTCTCCTGAGCAACCAGGTACAATTTGTTCTTCTGGTGGCTCAATAGTGGCCCCTTCAAATGGCACTTTGTCTCTTCATAACAACAAGTAATAGCTATAGATCACTGATGACTGCGGATGTCAGCAGATAAATATTTCCCAGCTAAACTATATTGATGATTTTACGCCAGTAGGTCGAAAGGCTGATTTATGACTGGTCATTCCCAGATAGCAATCTCCAAGGCGCTGCAGGCCCCTAGAATTGACATTTCCAGAGTCTGACTCTGATTCCAATAGGGTAGAAATGTCACTCTTTGCTTCAGAAGGAAAACTCCAAGTGTTCCAACACCAAAAAGCAGAGCATGGTTTCTCCATAACTGTCCACACAGGCAGAGTAGGGCAGAGGGCCATGCAGATTTTCATCTATTTTGTGGGTTTTTTCCTCTCTCTACTGACTAGGAGTACACTAGAGAAGGAGCTCAGCATTAGGGACAGGATGGAGGACTCTCTGGGCTTCCCTTGGATTTCTCTTAGGCTTAAATTGGGGCGCAGATTACAACGAAACTGTCGTCGCCGCAGTTACCTCCCTCACAGAGTCATGGACTTTCCTGGGGGTACTGCAAAGGTAGACAGAAACCAGTGACAAAAAGCCTTGAACCGTATTGCATGGTGTGCTGAGCCAGGCTATATAGCCACAGGTAAATGGGAAAAGAGCAGCAGAAGATAGAAAATCCTCTATACTGACCCTTGAAATTGAAGAGAATTCCCGCATAGGTGTGTGCCTTGTGCAGCAGAGAGGCACAGCCAAGTCTAGCTTGCAGAATCTGACTAGAGGGTTTCACTAGAGATTATCGATAGTCAATCCAGAAAAATCCTTGCTCCCGTGACATTTCACCAGCGCTGCCGACAACCTCCTCCAGGAACTTTTAGGATACGCTCAGGAGTTTGGAATTTTGTGAGTCTTGCCAGCTAAGGTAATTTACCACAAAGGCCAGGCATTACACTGTAATGACCAGCATTTTAGACGGTGTCAGCACACTGTATGGATTCTTTGACTTGCTGCAATTTTAGAAGCCTTTTGTTATCACAGGTTTGATGATCTTTGGAAGAAAAGAAGCCTCTTTGAGAGAACCTCTGTAATCCAAATTTGGCTTTCTACATTGTCAAGCTTTAAAACAGTCTAGAAACAAAAGAAGTTGAAGCAACACAATGACCGCTGTCAGAAGTGGGATTCGAACCCACGCTCCAGAGGAGACTGCGACCTGAACGCAGCGCCTTAGACCGCTCGGCCATCCTGACAACCCTGTGTGCTTAGCAGGCGCCTGCGGAAGCAGAACATAGCGGTATTTAACTGTAAGTGGGAACAGTTCCCGAATGAAAACCCATTCCCATCATATCATTACTAGAAGTTGGCATCAGGGTGAAAAGCATAACATGGGCATTTAACATTGCAGTAATAGCTCTTTTCAGGCACTGTCTAGTGCTAGACCTGCTGGCCGAAATAGCTCAGTTGGGAGAGCGTTAGACTGAAGATCTAAAGGTCCCTGGTTCGATCCCGGGTTTCGGCAGATAGAAATTGACTTTTAGCAGGCCATTCCTGAAAATACATGAATGGATGTAATTATTCAAATTCTTGTGTTCTTACCAAATCTGCATTAGGTAGTTGCAATCTCTAGCTTGCAAAAGTGCTGATGTTCTTGAAAAAGGCAGTAGTAAGGAAAGGACAAAGTGATAGAGTGGGACTGAAAAATTCTGAAGAACTCTGAATGGCAGAAAAATGTTTTACTATACTTTTGAACCTGAATTTCATCTTCTCCTGAGCAACCAGGTACAATTTGTTCTTCTGGTGGCTCAATAGTGGCCCCTTCAAATGGCACTTTGTCTCTTCATAACAACAAGTAATAGCTATAGATCACTGATGACTGCGGATGTCAGCAGATAAATATTTCCCAGCTAAACTATATTGATGATTTTACGCCAGTAGGTCGAAAGGCTGATTTATGACTGGTCATTCCCAGATAGCAATCTCCAAGGCGCTGCAGGCCCCTAGAATTGACATTTCCAGAGTCTGACTCTGATTCCAATAGGGTAGAAATGTCACTCTTTGCTTCAGAAGGAAAACTCCAAGTGTTCCAACACCAAAAAGCAGAGCATGGTTTCTCCATAACTGTCCACACAGGCAGAGTAGGGCAGAGGGCCATGCAGATTTTCATCTATTTTGTGGGTTTTTTCCTCTCTCTACTGACTAGGAGTACACTAGAGAAGGAGCTCAGCATTAGGGACAGGATGGAGGACTCTCTGGGCTTCCCTTGGATTTCTCTTAGGCTTAAATTGGGGCGCAGATTACAACGAAACTGTCGTCGTCGCAGTTACCTCCCTCACAGAGTCATGGACTTTCCTGGGGGTACTGCAAAGGTAGACAGAAACCAGTGACAAAAAGCCTTGAACCGTATTGCATGGTGTGCTGAGCCAGGCTATATAGCCACAGGTAAATGGGAAAAGAGCAGCAGAAGATAGAAAATCCTCTATACTGACCCTTGAAATTGAAGAGAATTCCCGCATAGGTGTGTGCCTTGTGCAGCAGAGAGGCACAGCCAAGTCTAGCTTGCAGAATCTGACTAGAGGGTTTCACTAGAGATTATCGATAGTCAATCCAGAAAAATCCTTGCTCCCGTGACATTTCACCAGCGCTGCCGACAACCTCCTCCAGGAACTTTTAGGATACGTTCAGGAGTTTGGAATTTTGTGAGTCTTGCCAGCTAAGGTAATTTACCACAAAGGCCAGGCATTACACTGTAATGACCAGCATTTTAGACGGTGTCAGCACACTGTATGGATTCTTTGACTTGCTGCAATTTTAGAAGCCTTTGTTATCACAGGTTTGATGATCTTTGGAAGAAAAGAAGCCTCTTTGAGAGAACCTCTGTAATCCAAATTTGGCTTTCTACATTGTCAAGCTTTAAAACAGTCTAGAAACAAAAGAAGTTGAAGCAACACAATGACCGCTGTCAGAAGTGGGATTCGAACCCACGCTCCAGAGGAGACTGCGACCTGAACGCAGCGCCTTAGACCGCTCGGCCATCCTGACAACCCTGTGTGCTTAGCAGGCGCCTGCGGAAGCAGAACATAGCGGTATTTAACTGTAAGTGGGAACAGTTCCCGAATGAAACCCATTCCCATCATATCATTACTAGAAGTTGGCATCAGGGTGAAAAGCATAACATGGGCATTTAACATTGCAGTAATAGCTCTTTCAGGCACTGTCTAGTGCTAGACCTGCTGGCCGAAATAGCT
>JAKVIS010002649.1:0-21469 GCA_033119425.1 Bufotes viridis | reverse complement strand
TATAAGGTGTGTATGATGTAGTATGAGGTATATAATACATAACACATTGTATATGTATAATATTATCATTTATATATGGAGTGTATGATGTAGTATGATAAATATAATGTATAACACACTGTATATATATATAATATCAGGTATATAATGTGTGTATGATGTAGTATGAGTTATAATGTATAACACACTGTATTTATTTAATATCAGGTATATAAGGTGTGTATGATGTAGTATGACGTATATAATTCATAACACACTGTATATGTATAATATTATCATTTATATATGGAGTGTATGATGTATTATGGGGTATATTATGTGTAACACACTGTATATATATATATATATATATATATATATATAATATCAGGTATATAAGGTGTGTATGATGTAGTATGACGTATATAATTCATAACACACTGTATATGTATAATATTATCATTTATATCTGGAGTTTATGATGTAGTATTAGGTATACAATGTATAACACACACTATATATATAATAACATGTATATAAGTTGTGTATGATGTAGTATGAGGTATATAGTACATAACACTCTGTATATGTATAATATTATCATGTATATATGTAGTGTATGATGTAGTATGAGGTATATAATGTATAACACACTGTATATATATATGATATCAGGTACATAAGGTGTGTATGATGTAGTATGAGGTATGTAATACATAACACATTGTATGTGTATATTATTATCATTTATATATGGAGTGTATGATGTAGTATGAGGTATATAGTACATAACACACTGTATATGTATAATATTATCATTTATATATGGAGTGTATGATGTAGTATGATGTATATAATGTATAACACACTGTATATATATATATATATATATATATATATAATATCAGGTATATAAGGTGTGTATGATGTAGTATGAGGTATTTAATACATAACACATTGTATATGTATATTATCATTTATATATGGAGTTTATGATGTAGTATGAGGTATACAATGTATAACACACACTGTATATATATAATATCAGTTATATAAGGTGTGTATGATGTAGTATGAGGTATATAATGTATAACACACTGTATATATATAATATCAGGTATATAAGGTGTGTATGATGTAGTATGAGGTATATAATACATCACACACTGTATATGTATAATATTATCATTTATATATGTAGTGTATGATGTAGTATGAGGTATATAATGTAAAACACACTGTATATATTCAATATCAGGTATGTAAGGTGTGTATGATGTAGTATGAGGTATATAGTACATAACACACTGTATATGTATAATATTATCATTTATATATGGAGTGTATGATGTATTATGAGGTATATAATGTGTAACACACTTTATATATATGATATCAGGTACATAAGGTGTGTATGATGTAGAATGAGGTATGTAATACATAACACATTGTATATGTATAATATTATCATTTATATATGGAGTGTATGATGTAGTATGAGGTATATAATGTGTAACACACTGTATATGTATAATATTATCATTTATATTTGGAGTGTATGATGTAGTATGAGGTATATAATGTGTAACACACTGTATATATATAATATCAGGTATATAAGGTTTGTATGATGTAGTATGAGGTATATAATGTATAACACACTGTATATATAATATCAGGTATATAAGGTGTGTATGATGTAGTATGAGGTATATAATACATAACACACTGTATATGTATAATAATATCATTTATATATGTAGTGTATGATGTAGTATGAGGTATATAATGTATAACACACTGTATATATTTAATATCAGGTATGTAAGGTGTGTATGATGTAGTATGAGGTATATAGTACATAACACACTGTATATGTAAAATATTATCATTTATATATGGAGTGTATGATGTAGTATGAGGTATATAATGTGTAACACACTGTATATATATAATATCAGGTATATAAGGTTTGTATGATGTAGTATGAGGTATATAATACATAACACATTGTATATGTATAATATTATCATTTATATATGGAGTGTATGATGTAGTATGATGAATATAATGTATAACACACTGTATACATATATAATATCAGGTATATAATGTGTGTATGATGTAGTATGAGTTATATAATGTATAACACACTGTATATATATAATATCAGGTATATAAGGTGTGTATGATGTAGTATGACGTATATAATTCATAACACACTGTATATGTCTAATATTATCATTTATATATGGAGTGTATGATGTAGTATGAGGTATATAATGTATAACACACTGTATATATATATGATATCAGGTATATAAGGCGTGTATGATGTAGTATGAGGTATACAATGTATAACACACACTGTATATCTATAATATCAGGTATATAAGGTGTGTATGATGTAGTATGAGGTATATAGTACGTAAAACACTGTATATGTATAATATCATCATTTATATATGGAGTGTATGATGTAGTATGAGGTATATAATGTATAACACACTGTATATATATAATATCAGGTATATAAGGTGTGTATAATGTAGTATGAGGTATATAATACATAACACATTGTATATGTATAATATTATCACTTATATATGGAGTGTATGATGTTTTATGAGGTATACAATGTATAACACACACTGTATATATAATAACAGGTATATAAGGTGTGTATAATGTAGTATGAGGTATATAATACATAACACACTGCATATGTATAATATTATCATTTATATATGGAGTGTATGATGTAGTATGAGGTATATAATGTATAACACACTGTATATATATAATATCAGGTATATAAGGTGTGTATGATGTACTTTGAGGTATGTAATACATAACACATTGTATATGTATAATATTATGATTTATATATGGAGTGTATGATGTAGTATGAGGTATACAAAGTATAACACACACTGTATATCTATAATATCAGGTATATAAGGTGTGTATGATGTAGTATGAGGTATATAGTACATAACACACTTTATATGTATAATATTATCATTTATATATGGAGTGTATGATGTAGTATGAGGTATATAATGTATAACACACTGTATATATATATATATATATATATATATATATATATGTAATATCAGGAATATAAGGTTTGTATGATGTAGAATGAGATATATCATACATAACACGTTGCATATGTATAATATTATCATTTATATATGGAGTGTATGATGTAGTATGAGGTATATAGTACATAACTTACTGTATATGTATAATATTATAATTTATATATGGAGTGTATGATGTAGTATGAGGTATATAATACATAACACATTGTATATGTATAATATTATCATTTATATATGGAGTGTATGATGTAGTATGAGGTATATAATGTACAACACACTGTATATATATATAATATCAGGTATATAAGGTGTGTATGATGTAGTATGAGGTATATAATACTTAACACATTGTATATGTATAATATTATCATTTATATATGGAGTGTATGATGTAGTATGATGTATATAATGTATAACACACTGTATATATATAATATCAGGTATATAAGGTGTGTATGATGTAGTATGAGGTATATAATACATAACACACTGTATATGTATAATATTATCATTTATATATGGAGTGTATGATGTAGTATGATGTATATAATGTGTAACACACTGTATATATATAATATCAGGTATATAAGGAGTGTATGATGTAGTATGAGGTATATAATACAAAACACATTGTATATGTATAATATTATCATTTATATATGGAGTGTATGATGTAGTATGAGGTATATAATGTATAACACACTTTATATATATGATATCAGGTACATAAGGTGTGTATGATGTAGAATGAGGTATGTAATACATAACACATTGTATATGTATAATATTGTCATTTATATATGGAGTGTATGATGTAGTATGAGGTATATAATGTGTAACACACTGTATATGTATAATATTATCATTTATATATGGAGTGTATAATGTAGTATGAGGTATATAATGTGTAACACACTGTATATATATATATATATATATATATAATATCAGGTATATAAGGTGTGTATGATGTAGTATGAGTTATATAATGTATAACACACTGTATATATACGATATCAGGGATATAAGGTGTGTATGATGTAGTATGAGGTATATAATACATAACACACTGTATATGTATAATATTATCATTTATATATGTAGTGTATGATGTAGTATGAGGTATATAATGTATAACACACTGTATATATATAATATCAGGTATATAAGGTGTGTATAATGTAGTATGAGGTATATAATACATAACACATTGTATATGTATAATATTATCAATTATATATGGAGTGTATGATGTAGTATGAGGTATATAATGTATAACACACTGTATATATTTAATATCAGTCATGTAAGATGTTTATGATGTAGTATGAGGTATATAATGTATAACACACTGTATATATATAATATCAGGTATTTAAGGTGTGTATGATATAGTATGAGGTATATAATACATAACACATTGTATATGTATAATATTATCATTTATATATGGAGTGTATGATGTCATATGAGGTATACAATGTATAACACACTGTATATATATAATTTCAGGTATATAAGGTGTGTATGATGTAGTATGAGGTATATAATACATAACACATTGTATATGTATAATATTATCATTTATATATGGAGTGTATGATGTAGTATGATAAATATAATGTATAACACACTGTATATATTTAATATCAGGTATATAAGGTGTGTATGATGTAGTATGACGTATATAATTCATAACACACTGTATATGTATAATATTATCATTTATATATGGAGTGTATGATGTATTATGGGGTATATTATGTGTAACACACTGTATATATATATATATATATATATAATATCAGGTATATAAGGTGTGTATGATGTAATATGAGGTATATAATACATAACACATTGTATATGTATAATATTATCATTTATATCTGGAGTTTATGATGTAGTATTAGGTATACAATGTATAACACACACTATATATATAATAACATGTATATAAGTTGTGTATGATGTAGTATGAGGTATATAGTACATAACACTCTGTATATGTATAATATTATCATGTATATATGTAGTGTATGATGTAGTATGAGGTATATAATGTATAACACACTGTATATATATGATATCAGGTACATAAGGTGTGTATGATGTAGTATGAGGTATGTAATACATAACACATTGTATGTGTATATTATTATCATTTATATATGGAGTGTATGATGTAGTATGAGGTATATAGTACATAACACACTGTATATGTATAATATTATCATTTATATATGGAGTGTATGATGTAGTATGATGTATATAATGTATAACACACTGTATATATATATATATATATATATATATATATAATATCAGGTATATAAGGTGTGTATGATGTAGTATGAGGTATTTAATACATAACACATTGTATATGTATATTATCATTTATATATGGAGTTTATGATGTAGTATGAGGTATACAATGTATAACACACACTGTATATATATAATATCAGTTATATAAGGTGTGTATGATGTAGTATGAGGTATATAATGTATAACACACTGTATATATATAATATCAGGTATATAAGGTGTGTATGATGTAGTATGAGGTATATAATACATCACACACTGTATATGTATAATATTATCATTTATATATGTAGTGTATGATGTAGTATGAGGTATATAATGTAAAACACACTGTATATATTCAATATCAGGTATGTAAGGTGTGTATGATGTAGTATGAGGTATATAGTACATAACACACTGTATATGTATAATATTATCATTTATATATGGAGTGTATGATGTATTATGAGGTATATAATGTGTAACACACTTTATATATATGATATCAGGTACATAAGGTGTGTATGATGTAGAATGAGGTATGTAATACATAACACATTGTATATGTATAATATTATCATTTATATATGGAGTGTATGATGTAGTATGAGGTATATAATGTGTAACACACTGTATATGTATAATATTATCATTTATATTTGGAGTGTATGATGTAGTATGAGGTATATAATGTGTAACACACTGTATATATATAATATCAGGTATATAAGGTTTGTATGATGTAGTATGAGGTATATAATGTATAACACACTGTATATATAATATCAGGTATATAAGGTGTGTATGATGTAGTATGAGGTATATAATACATAACACACTGTATATGTATAATAATATCATTTATATATGTAGTGTATGATGTAGTATGAGGTATATAATGTATAACACACTGTATATATTTAATATCAGGTATGTAAGGTGTGTATGATGTAGTATGAGGTATATAGTACATAACACACTGTATATGTAAAATATTATCATTTATATATGGAGTGTATGATGTAGTATGAGGTATATAATGTGTAACACACTGTATATATATAATATCAGGTATATAAGGTTTGTATGATGTAGTATGAGGTATATAATACATAACACATTGTATATGTATAATATTATCATTTATATATGGAGTGTATGATGTAGTATGATGAATATAATGTATAACACACTGTATACATATATAATATCAGGTATATAATGTGTGTATGATGTAGTATGAGTTATATAATGTATAACACACTGTATATATATAATATCAGGTATATAAGGTGTGTATGATGTAGTATGACGTATATAATTCATAACACACTGTATATGTCTAATATTATCATTTATATATGGAGTGTATGATGTAGTATGAGGTATATAATGTATAACACACTGTATATATATATGATATCAGGTATATAAGGCGTGTATGATGTAGTATGAGGTATACAATGTATAACACACACTGTATATCTATAATATCAGGTATATAAGGTGTGTATGATGTAGTATGAGGTATATAGTACGTAACACACTGTATATGTATAATATCATCATTTATATATGGAGTGTATGATGTAGTATGAGGTATATAATGTATAACACACTGTATATATATAATATCAGGTATATAAGGTGTGTATAATGTAGTATGAGGTATATAATACATAACACATTGTATATGTATAATATTATCACTTATATATGGAGTGTATGATGTTTTATGAGGTATACAATGTATAACACACACTGTATATATAATAACAGGTATATAAGGTGTGTATAATGTAGTATGAGGTATATAATACATAACACACTGCATATGTATAATATTATCATTTATATATGGAGTGTATGATGTAGTATGAGGTATATAATGTATAACACACTGTATATATATAATATCAGGTATATAAGGTGTGTATGATGTACTTTGAGGTATGTAATACATAACACATTGTATATGTATAATATTATGATTTATATATGGAGTGTATGATGTAGTATGAGGTATACAAAGTATAACACACACTGTATATCTATAATATCAGGTATATAAGGTGTGTATGATGTAGTATGAGGTATATAATACATAACACACTGTATATGTATAATATTATCATTTATATATGGAGTGTATGATGTAGTATGAGGTATATAATGTATAACACACTGTATATATATATATATCAGTATATAAGGTGTATGATGTAGTATGAGGTATATAATGTATAACACACTGTATATATAATATCAGGTATATAAGGTGTATGATGTAGTATGAGGTATATCAGTACATAACACACTGCATATGTATAATATTATCATTTATATATGGAGTGTATGATGTAGTATGAGGTATATAATGTATAACTCACTGTATATATATAATATTATAATTTATATATGGTGTGTATGATGTAGTATGAGGTATATAATACATAACACATTGTATATGTATAATATTATCATTTATATATGGAGTGTATGATGTAGTATGAGGTATACAATGTATAACACACTGTATATATATAATATCAGGTATATAAGGTGTGTATGATGTAGTATGAGGTATATAATACATAACACATTGTATATGTATAATATTATCATTTATATATGGAGTGTATGATGTAGTATGATGTATATAATGTATAACACACTGTATATATATAATATCAGGTATATAAGGTGTGTATGATGTAGTATGAGGTATATAATACATAACACATTGTATATGTATAATATTATCATTTATATATGGAGTGTATGATGTAGTATGATGTATATAATGTATAACACACTGTATATATATAATATCAGGTATATAAGGTGTGTATGATGTAGTATGAGGTATATAATACATAACACATTGTATATGTATAATATTATCATTTATATATGGAGTGTATGATGTAGTATGAGGTATATAATGTATAACACACTGTATATATATAATATCAGGTATATAAGGTGTGTATGATGTAGTATGAGGTATATAATACATAACACATTGTATATGTATAATATTATCATTTATATATGTAGTGTATGATGTAGTATGAGGTATATAATGTATAACACATTGTATATGTATAATATTATCATTTATATATGGAGTGTATGATGTAGTATGAGGTATATAATGTATAACACACTGTATATATATATATATTATCATTGGTATATAAGGTGTGTATGATGTAGTATGAGGTATATAATGTATAACACACTGTATATATATAATATCAGGTATATAAGGTGTGTATGATGTAGTATGAGGTATATAATACATAACACACTGTATATGTATAATATTATCATTTATATATGGAGTGTATGATGTAGTATGAGGTATATAATGTATAACACACTGTATATATATAATATCAGGTATATAAGGTGTGTATGATGTAGTATGAGGTATATAATACATAACACATTGTATATGTATAATATTATCATTTATATATGGAGTGTATGATGTAGTATGAGGTATATAATGTATAACACACTGTATATATATAATATCAGGTATATAAGGTGTGTATGATGTAGTATGAGGTATATAATACATAACACACTGTATATGTATAATATTATCATTTATATATGGAGTGTATGATGTAGTATGAGGTATATAATGTATAACACACTGTATATATATAATATCAGGTATATAAGGTGTGTATGATGTAGTATGAGGTATATAATACATAACACATTGTATATGTATAATATTATCATTTATATATGGAGTGTATGATGTAGTATGAGGTATATAATGTATAACACACTGTATATATATATATATTATCAGGTATATAAGGTGTGTATGATGTAGTATGAGGTATATAATGTATAACACACTGTATATATATAATATTATCAGGTATATAAGGTGTGTATGATGTAGTATGAGGTATATAATACATAACACACTGTATATGTATAATATTATCATTTATATATGGAGTGTATGATGTAGTATGAGGTATATAATGTATAACACACTGTATATATATATATTATCAGTTATATAAGGTGTGTATGATGTAGTATGAGGTATATAATGTATAACACACTGTATATATATAATATCAGGTATATAAGGTGTGTATGATGTAGTATGAGGTATATAATTCATAACACACTGTATATGTATAATATTATCATTTATATATGGAGTGTATGATGTATTATAGGGTATATTATGTGTAACACACTGTATATATATATATATATATATATAATATCAGGTATATAAGGTGTGTATGATGTAGTATGAGGTATATAATACATAACACATTGTATATGTATAATATTATCATTTATATCTGGAGTGTATGATGTAGTATTAGGTATACAATGTATAACACACACTATATATATAATAACATGTATATAAGTTGTGTATGATGTAGTATGAGGTATATAGTACATAACACATCTGTATATGTATAATATTATCATTTATATATGGAGTGTATGATGTAGTATGAGGTATATAATGTATAACACACTGTATATATATATGATATCAGGTACATAAGGTGTGTATGATGTAGTATGAGGTATGTAATACATAACACATTGTATATGTATATTATTATCATTTATATATGGAGTGTATGATGTAGTATGAGGTATATAGTACATAACACACTGTATATGTATAATATTATCATTTATATATGGAGTGTATGATGTAGTATGAGGTATATAATGTATAACACACTGTATATATATATAATATCAGGTATATAAGGTGTGTATGATGTAGTATGAGGTATATAATGTATAACACACTGTATATATATAATATCAGGTATATAAGGTGTGTATGATGTAGTATGAGGTATATAATACATAACACACTGTATATGTATAATATTATCATTTATATATGGAGTGTATGATGTAGTATGAGGTATATAATGTATAACACACTGTATATATATTAATATCAGGTATATAAGGTGTGTATGATGTAGTATGAGGTATATAATACATAACACACTGTATATGTATAATATTATCATTTATATATGGAGTGTATGATGTAGTATGAGGTATATAATGTATAACACACTGTATATATATAATATCAGGTATATAAGGTGTGTATGATGTAGTATGAGGTATATAATACATAACACACTGTATATGTATAATATTATCATTTATATATGGAGTGTATGATGTAGTATGAGGTATATAATGTATAACACACTGTATATATATAATATCAGGTATATAAGGTGTGTATGATGTAGTATGAGGTATATAATACATAACACACTGTATATGTATAATATTATCATTTATATATGGAGTGTATGATGTAGTATGAGGTATATAATGTATAACACACTGTATATATATAATATCAGGTATATAAGGTGTGTATGATGTAGTATGAGGTATATAATACATAACACACTGTATATGTATAATAATATCATTTATATATGGAGTGTATGATGTAGTATGAGGTATATAATGTATAACACACTGTATATGTATATATATCATTTATATATGGAGTGTATGATGTAGTATGAGGTATATAATGTATAACACACTGTATATATATAATATTATCAGGTATATAAGGTGTGTATGATGTAGTATGAGGTATATAATGTATAACACACTGTATATATATATAATATCAGGTATATAAGGTGTGTATGATGTAGTATGAGGTATATAATACATAACACATTGTATATGTATAATATTATCATTTATATATGGAGTGTATGATGTAGTATGATGAATATAATGTATAACACACTGTATACATATATAATATCAGGTATATAATGTGTGTATGATGTAGTATGAGTTATATAATGTATAACACACTGTATATATATAATATCAGGTATATAAGGTGTGTATGATGTAGTATGACGTATATAATTCATAACACACTGTATATGTCTAATATTATCATTTATATATGGAGTGTATGATGTAGTATGAGGTATATAATGTATAACACACTGTATATATATATGATATCAGGTATATAAGGCGTGTATGATGTAGTATGAGGTATACAATGTATAACACACACTGTATATCTATAATATCAGGTATATAAGGTGTGTATGATGTAGTATGAGGTATATAGTACGTAAAACACTGTATATGTATAATATCATCATTTATATATGGAGTGTATGATGTAGTATGAGGTATATAATGTATAACACACTGTATATATATAATATCAGGTATATAAGGTGTGTATAATGTAGTATGAGGTATATAATACATAACACATTGTATATGTATAATATTATCACTTATATATGGAGTGTATGATGTTTTATGAGGTATACAATGTATAACACACACTGTATATATAATAACAGGTATATAAGGTGTGTATAATGTAGTATGAGGTATATAATACATAACACACTGCATATGTATAATATTATCATTTATATATGGAGTGTATGATGTAGTATGAGGTATATAATGTATAACACACTGTATATATATAATATCAGGTATATAAGGTGTGTATGATGTACTTTGAGGTATGTAATACATAACACATTGTATATGTATAATATTATGATTTATATATGGAGTGTATGATGTAGTATGAGGTATATAATGTATAACACACATACTGTATATCTATATAATATCAGGTATATAAGGTGTGTATGATGTAGTATGAGGTATATAATACATAACACATTGTATATGTATAATATTATCATTTATATATGGAGTGTATGATGTAGTATGAGGTATATAATGTATAACACACTGTATATATATATAATATCAGGTATATAATGTGTGTATGATGTAGTATGAGTTATATAATGTATAACACACTGTATATGTATAATATTATCATGTATATATGGAGTGTATGATGTAGTATGAGGTATATAATACATAACACACTGTATATGTATAATATTATCATTTATATATGGAGTGTATGATGTAGTATGAGGTATATAATGTATAACACACTGTATATATATATGATATCATGTATATAAGGAGTGTATGATGTAGTATGAGGTATACAATGTATAACACACTGTATATATCTATAATATCAGGTATATAAGGTGTGTATGATGTAGTATGAGGTATATAGTACATAACACACTGTATATGTATAATATTATCATTTATATATGGAGTGTATGATGTAGTATGAGGTATATAATGTATAACACACTGTATATATATAATATCAGGTATATAAGGTGTGTATGATGTAGTATGAGGTATATAATACATAACACATTGTATATGTATAATATTATCATTTATATATGGAGTGTATGATGTAGTATGAGGTATATAATGTATAACACACTGTATATATATAATATCAGGTATATAAGGTGTGTATGATGTAGTATGAGGTATATAATACATAACACATTGTATATGTATAATATTATCATTTATATATGGAGTGTATGATGTAGTATGAGGTATATAATGTATAACACACTGTATATATATAATATCAGGTATATAAGGTGTGTATGATGTAGTATGAGGTATATAATACATAACACATTGTATATGTATAATATTATCATTTATATATGGAGTGTATGATGTAGTATGAGGTATATAATGTATAACACACTGTATATATATAATATTATCAGGTATATAAGGTGTGTATGATGTAGTATGAGGTATATAATACATAACACATTGTATATGTATAATATTATCATTTATATATGGAGTGTATGATGTAGTATGAGGTATATAATGTATAACACACTGTATATATATAATATATCAGGTATATAAGGTGTGTATGATGTAGTATGAGGTATATAATACATAACACACTGTATATGTATAATATTATCATTTATATATGGAGTGTATGATGTAGTATGAGGTATATAATGTATAACACACTGTATATATATAATATCAGGTATATAAGGTGTGTATGATGTAGTATGAGGTATATAATACATAACACACTGTATATGTATAATATTATCATTTATATATGGAGTGTATGATGTAGTATGAGGTATATTATGTAGTAACACACTGTATATATATATATATATATATATATAATATCAGGTATATAAGGTGTGTATGATGTAATATGAGGTATATAATACATAACACATTGTATATGTATAATATTATCATTTATATCTGGAGTGTATGATGTAGTATTAGGTATACAATGTATAACACACACTATATATATAATAACATGTATATAAGTTGTGTATGATGTAGTATGAGGTATATAATACATAACACACTGTATATGTATAATATTATCATTTATATATGGAGTGTATGATGTAGTATGAGGTATATAATGTATAACACACTGTATATATATGATATCAGGTACATAAGGTGTGTATGATGTAGTATGAGGTATGTAATACATAACACATTGTATATGTATAATATTATCATTTATATATGGAGTGTATGATGTAGTATGAGGTATATAGTAAATAACACACTGTATATGTATAATATTATCATTTATATATGGAGTGTATGATGTAGTATGAGGTATATAATTATAACACACTGTATATATTTAATATCAGGTATGTAAGGTGTGTATGATGTAGTATGAGGTATATAATGTATAACACACACTGTTTATATATAATATCAGGTATATAAGGTGTGTATGATGTAGTATGAGGTATATAGTACATAACACACTGTATATGTATAATATTATCATTTATATATGGAGTGTATGATGTAGTATGATGTATATAATGTATAACACACTGTATATATATATATATATATATATATATATATATAATATCAGGTATATAAGGTGTGTATGATGTAGTATGAGGTATATAATACATAACACATTGTATATGTATATTATCATTTATATATGGAGTTTATGATGTAGTATGAGGTATACAATGTATAACACACACTGTATATATATATAATATCAGGTATATAAGGTGTGTATGATGTAGTATGAGGTATATAATACATAACACATTGTATATATATAATATTATCATTTATCTATGGAGTGTATGATGTAGTATGATGAATATAATGTATAACACACTGTATATATATAATATCAGTATATAAGTGTGTATGATGTAGTATGAGTATATATATATAACACACTGTATATATAATATCAGGTATATAAGGTGTGTATGATGTAGTATGAGGTATATAATACATAACACTCTGTATATGTATAATATTATCATTTATATATGTAGTGTATGATGTAGTATGAGGTATATAATGTATAACACACTGTATATATTTAATATCAGGTATGTAAGGTGTGTATGATGTAGTATGAGGTATATAGTACATTACACACTGTATATGTATAATATTATCATTTATATATGGAGTGTATGATGTAGTATGAGGTATATAATGTGTAACACACTGTATATATATAATATCAGGTATATAAGGTGTGTATGATGTACTATGAGGTATATAATTTATAACACACTGTATATGTATAATATTATCATTTATATATGGAGTGTATGATGTAGTATGAGGTATACAAAGTATAACACACACTGTATATCTATAATATCAGGTATATAAGTTGTGTATGATGTAGAATGAGATATATAATACATAACACATTGTATATGTATAATATTATCATTTATATAGGGAGTGTATGATGTAGTATGAGGTATATTATGTATAACAAACTGTATATGTATAATGTCAGGTATATAAGGTGTGTATGATGTAGTATGAGGTATATAATACATAACACATTGTATATGTATAATATTATCATTTATATATGGAGTGTATGATGTATATAATGTATAACACACTGCATATATATATAATATCAGGTATATAAGGTGTGCATGATGTAGTATGAGGTATATAATACATAACACATTGTATATGTATAATATTATCATTTATATATGGAGTGTATGATGTAGTACGAGGTATACTATGTATAACACACTGTATATATATAATATCAGGTATATAAGGTGTGTATGATGTAGTATGAGGTATATAGTACATAACACACTGTATATGTATAATATTATCATTTATATATGGAATGTATGATGTAGTATGAGGTATATAATGTATAACACACTGTATATATATATATATATATAATATCAGGTATATATGGTGTGTATGATGTAGTATGAGGTATATAATGTATAACTCACTGTATATATATATATAAATATATATATATATATATATATATATATATATATATAATGTCAGGTATGTAAGGTGTGTATGATGTAGTATGAGGTATATGATACATAACACACTGTATATGTCTAATATTATCATTTATATAATGAGTGTATGATGTAGTATGAGGTATATAATGTATAACACTCTGTATATATATAATATCAGGTATATAAGGTGTGCATGATGTAGTATGACGTATATAATTCATAACACACTGTATATGTCTAATATTATCATTTATATATGGAGTGTATGATGTAGTATGAGGTATATAATGTATAACACACTGTATATATATATGATATCAGGTATATAAGGTGTGTATGATGTAGTATGAGGTATACAATGTATAACACACACTGTATATCTATAATATCAGGTATATAAGGTGTGTATGATGTAGTATGAGGTATATAATTCATAACACATTGTATATGTATAATATTATCATTTATATATGGAGTGTATGATGTAGTATGAGGTATACAATGTATAACACACACTGTATATATAATAACATGTATAGAAGTTGTGTATGATGTAGTATGAGGTATATAATGCATAACACACTGTATATATATAATATCAGGTATATAAGGTGTGTATGATGTAGTATGAGGTATATAATACATAACACACTGTATATGTATAATATTATCATTTATATATGGAGTGTATGATGTAGTATGAGGTATATAATGTATAACACACTGTATATATATAATATCAGGTATATAAGGTGTGTATGATGTAGTATGAGGTATATAATACATAACACACTGTATATGTATAATATTATCATTTATATATGGAGTGTATGATGTAGTATGAGGTATATAATGTATAACACACTGTATATATATATATTATCATGTATATAAGGTGTGTATGATGTAGTATGAGGTATATAATGTATAACACACTGTATATGTATAATATTATCATTTATATATGGAGTGTATGATGTAGTATGAGGTATATAATGTATAACACACTGTATATATATAATATCAGGTATATAAGGTGTGTATGATGTAGTATGAGGTATATAATACATAACACACTGTATATGTATAATATTATCATTTATATATGGAGTGTATGATGTAGTATGAGGTATACAATGTATAACACACACTGTATATATATATATATCAGGTATATAAGGTGTGTATGATGTAGTATGAGGTATATAATACATAACACATTGTATATGTATAATATTATCATTTATATATGGAGTGTATGATGTAGTATGAGGTATATAATGTATAACACACTGTATATATATAATATCAGGTATATAAGGTGTGTATGATGTAGTATGAGGTATATAGTACATAACACACTGTATATGTATAATATTATCATTTATATATGGAGTGTATGATGTAGTATGAGGTATATAATGTATAACACACACTGTATATATATAATATCAGGTATATAAGGTGTGTATGATGTAGTATGAGGTATATAATACATAACACATTGTATATGTATAATATTATCATTTATATATGGAGTGTATGATATCGTATGAGGTATACAATGTATAACACACTGTATATATATAATATCAGGTATATAAGGTGTGTATGATGTAGTATGAGGTATATAATACATAACACATTGTATATGTATAATATTATCATTTATATATGGAGTGTATGATGTAGTATGATGTATATAATGTATAACACCCTGTATATATATATATATATAATATCAGGTATATAAGGTGTGTATGATATAGTATGAGGTATATAATACATAACACACTTTATATGTATAATATTATCATTTATATATGGAGTGTATGATGTAGTATGAGGTATATAATGTGTAACACACTGTATATATATAATATCAGGTATATGAGGAGTGTATGATGTAGTATGAGGTATATAATACATAACACATTGTATATGTATAATATTATCATTTATATATGGAGTGTATGATGTAGTATTAGGTATACAATGTATAACACACACTGTATATATAATAACAGGTATATAAGTTGTGTATGATGTAGTATGAGGTATATAGTACATAACACACTTTATATGTATAATATTATCATTTATATATGGAGTGTATGATGTAGTATGAGTTATATAATGTACAACACACTGGAAATATATATGATATTAGGTACATAAGGTGTGAATGATGTAGAATGAAGTATGTAATACATAACACATTGAATATGTATAATAGTATCATTTATATACGGAGTGTATAATGTATTATAAGGTATATAATGTGTAACACACTGTATATGTATAATATTATCATTTATATATGGAGTGTATGATGTAGTATGAGGTATATAATGTGTAACACACTGTATATATATAATATCAGGTATATAAGGTGTGTATGATGTAGTATGAGGTATATAGTAAATATCACACTGTATATGTATAATATTATCATTTATATATGGAGTGTATGATGTAGTATGAGGTATATACTGTGTAACACACTGTATATATATAATATCAGGTATATAATGTGTGTATGATGTAGTATGAGGTATATAATGTATAACAAACTGTATATATATGATATCAGGTACATAAGGTGTGTATGATGTAGTATGAGGTATGTAATACATAACACATTGTATATGTATAATATTATCATTTATATATGGAGTGTATGATGTAGTATGAGGTATATAGTAAATAACACACTGTATATGTATAATATTATCATTTATATATGGAGTGTATGATGTAGTATGAGGAATATAATGTATAACACACTGTATATATATAATATCAGGTATGTAACGTGTGTATGATGTAGTATGAGGTATATAGTACATAAAACACTGTATATATATAATATCAGGTATATAAGGTGTGTATGATGTAGTTTGAGATATATAATTTATAACACACTGTATATATACGATATCAGGGATATAAGGTGTGTATGATGTAGTATGAGGTATATAATACATAGCACACTGTATATGTATAATATTATCATTTATATATGTAGTGTATGATGTAGTATGAGGTATATAATGTGTAACACACTGTATATATATAATATCAGGTATATAAGGTGTGTATGATGTAGTATGAGGTATATAATGTATAACACACTGTATATATTTAAAATCAGTGATGTAAGATGTTTATGATGTAGTATGAGGTATATAATGTATAACACACTGTATATATATAATATCAGGTATATAAGGTGTGAATGATGTAGTATGAGGTATATAATACATAACACATTGTATATGTATAATATTATCATTTATATATGGAGTGTATGATGTAGTATGAGGTATATAATGTATAACACACTGTATATATATGATGTCAGGTACATAAGGTGTATATGATGTAGTATGAGGTATGTAATACATAACACATTGTATATGTATAATATTATCATTTATATATGGAGTGTATGATGTAGTATGAGGTATATAGTACATAACTTACTGTATATGTATAATATTATCATTTATATATGGAGTGTATGATGTAGTATGAGGTATACAATGTATAACACACTGTATATATATAATATCAGGTATATAAGGTGTGTATGATGTAGTATGACGTATATAATACATAACACATTGTATATGTATAATATTATCATTTATATATGGAGTGTATGATGTCGTATGAGGTATACAATGTATAACACACTGTATATATATAATATCAGGTATATAAGGTGTGTATGATGTAGTATGAGGTATATAATACATACCACATTGTATATGTATAATATTATCATTTATATATGGAGTGAATGATGTAGTATGATGAATATAATGTATAACTCACTGTATACATATATAATATCAGGTATATAATATGTGTATGATGTAGTATGAGTTATATAATGTATAACACACTGTATATATATTTAATATCAGGTATATAAGATGTGTATGATGTAGTATGACGTATATAATTCATAACACACTGTATATGTCTAATATTATCATTTATATATGGAGTGTATGATGTAGTATGAGGTATATAATGTATAACACACTGTATATATATACATGATATCAGGTATATAAGGCGTGTATGATGTACTATGAGGTATACAATGTATAACACACACTGTATATCTATAATATCAGGAATATAAGGTGTGTATGATGTAGTATGACGTATATAATTCATAACACACTGTATATGTATAATATTATCATTTATATATGGAGTGTATGATGTAATATTATGTATACAATGTATAACACACACTGTATATATAATAACAGGTATATAAGGTGTGTATAATGTAGTATGAGGTATATAATACATAGCACACTGCATATGTATAATATTATCATTTATATATGTAGTGTATGATGTAGTATGAGGTATATAATGTATAACACACTGTATATATTTCATATCAGGTATGTAAGGTGTGTATGATGTAGTATGAGGTATATAGTACATAACACACTGTATATGTATAATATTATCATTTATTTATGTAGTGTATGATGTAGTATGAGGTATATAATGTGTAACACACTGTATATATAATATCAGGTATATAAGGTGTGTATGATGTAGTATGAGGTATATAATTTATAACACACTGTGTATATATATATATATATATATATATATATATATATAATATCAGGTATATAAGGTGTGTATGATGTAGTATGAGGTATATAATACATAACAAATTGTATATGTATAATATTATCATTTATATATGGAGTGTATGATGTAGTATTAGGTATACAATGTATTACACACACTGTATATATAATAACATGTATATAAGTTGTGTATGATGTAGTATGAGGTATATAATGTATAACACACTGTATTTATTTAATATCAGTCATGTAAGATGTTTATGATGTAGTATGAGGTATATAATGTATAACACACTGTGTATATATAATATCAGGTATATAATGTGTGTATGATGTAATATGATGTATATAATACATAACACATTGTATATGTATAATATTATCATTAATATCTGGAGTGTATGATGTAGTATTAGGTATACAATGTATAACACACACTGTATATAATAACATGTATATAAGTTGTGTATGATGTAGTATGAGATATATAGTACATAACACTCTGTATATGTATAATATTATCATTTATATATGGAGTGTATGATGTAGTATGAGGTATATAGTAAATAACACACTGTATATGTATAATATTATCATTTATATATGGACTGTATGATGTAGTATGAGGTATATAATGTATAACACACTGTATATATATAATATCAGGTATATCAGGTGTGTATGATGTAGTATGAGGTATATAATTATAACACACTGTATATATTTAATATCAGGTATGTAAGGTGTGTATGAAGTAGTATGAGTTATACAATGTATAACACACACTGTTTATATATAATATCAGATATATAAGGTGTGTATGATGTAGTATGAGGAATATAGTACAGAACACACTGTATATGTATAATATTATCATTTATATATGGAGTGTATGATGTAGTATGAGGTATATAATACATAACACATTGTATATGTATATTATCATTTATATATGGAGTTTATGATGTAGTATGAGGTATACAATGTATAACACACACTGAATATATATAATATCAGGTATATATGGTGTGTATGATGTAGTATGAGGTATTTAATACATAACACATTGTATATGTATAATATTATCATTTATCTATGGAGTGTATGATGTAGTATGATGTATATAATGTATAACACACTGTATATATATATATATATATATATAATATATATATAT